>VUQJ01037623.1:20603-32948 GCA_015108635.1 Andinoacara biseriatus
TGCAGGATTCTCACTTTGAGGGAGAATTTTCCCTATTGTAATACTCTATCTTATTGTGGCTCAATGGACACCCAGTTCTTTAAAGAAAAAACACTGCTATTACTACTACTACTACTGATAATAATATGGATGCTCAATCAGGGCAAGCAGCTTGCCCAGTGAAATCTAAAATTAGACATCAAAAATTAAAATACCAAAATGAAAGTGATCCCTCTCCTTAAAGCTCACAGGACATTCTGTTCCATAAAGGATAAGTGGCCACAGTTGGCTATTGTCTCTGGAAGATAGCTTGACTCTAAGCCGCTGGAATTGATAAGGGAGTAGATGAAGAAATTAATAATCATTCAGCATCTTGACAGGGAGATTTTCTCTGGCTAATCATCTTGGCCAACATGTGTGTTATAAAGGAATTTCAGGTTAGCCTGACATGTTACAGATGAAATCCTTCACAGAGACAATCAGGAGATAATGAGGGGACATCGACTCCTACATGTCTGATTTAGTACAACAGGCAAGTTGAACAGGTGCAGGTTCCAACAGCATTTTTAAATTATCATGTGAGAAATCACTTGGTTGGATCTGCCAAGTTTAAATTGAGGAGGAAAAACTGCAGCGCTGATAAACAGTATACAGTAAACAGTAAAATATCTAAAGTGATGGGGGGGGGGCTATATTTTCTTGGCACACTTTGGGCCCTTTGGTATCAAATAATCATCATTTAAACCCCACAGCCAGCTGAGTGTTGATGCTGACCATGTCCATCCCTTTATGACCGCAGTGCACCCATCTTCTGATGGCTGCTTCCTGCAGGATAATGCAGCATGACACAAAGCTCAGATCATCTCAAACTGATTTCTTAAATATGACAATTTGTTCACTGCACTCAAATGACCTCCACAGTCACCAGATCTCAGTCCACTAGAGCACATCTGGGATGTGGTGGAATGAGAGATTCAAATCATGGACAAGCAGCCGACGAATCTGCAGCAACTGTGTGACGCTTTCATGTCAATGTGGAGCAAAATCTCTGAGGAGTGTTTCAGTGCCTTTGAGCCTGTGCCACAAGGAATTACGCTCTGAAAGTGAAAGGTGTTTCAGCCCAGCACCAGCAAGATTAGAGGGGACCCAAAATTGCCCCCCAGTGGAACCTTACAAATGATTAGATCACAAGAAAAAGGTGCTGTTAATTATTGTAAAGTGAACAAAAACTTCTCTGGATGAAAGGATTACATGGTGGGGTTTATGCTTTTAGAAAGGCTTCTGCTTGGCATATCGACTGTGAAAAAGTTTCAATTCCTCGCATGCTTAAGTGGACACTGATCGTAGGTCATTCTATTTTTTAGGAAGGAAAATGTGACACTAGGTTTATCCTTTCTGTGTCTTTGTAGCATGGCTGGGGGGTCTGGATAGAGGAGTGAAACCTTGAAGAGCACTGGGGAGATTTCAGATGTGTGTCCCATGTTGTGGTGGGGCTGCTTCATAAACAAGGTCAAAAAAATCAAAAGAAAATTTGAGTAAATGATTGTGTAAACAAGGGGGAAGTGGAGACAGACAAATGTTATAATGACTGTTCTATTTTATCATAATAAGTAGTAAAATTTCTTGGATAAAGCCAGGAATTTAGGGGGCCAGTTAGATTAATTCAGACAGGATGGGGGACAAAACTAAAGTCTCAAGACTGGGAAACAGCTAAAATATTTTCACATAAAACTGCATAGCCGTCCCTTTGGCTTCTTTTGTTGGCTGGTGCGGAAGACTCAGTGAGGGGGACACTTCATTGGGATAAATCCAAGAATCTGGTGGTGATAAACAAAAGGAGCATCACTGGCCGTGCGAAAGTCTTGGTGGATAAAAGACTACCGGCAGCAATCTGCACTGGATAAAGAGATTTGAGCTCTCTCAAATGCAGGGAATGAAGAAGTGGTTGTAACAGCTGTGAAATAATTTGTGTGTGGGCTGTGCAGTAATTTCGGTTGTGTATAGAAATACTGTTAATGAATTAGTAGGAGAAACTGTGAAGGATATAATCACCTGCAGGAGCACAGAACGAGTCCTTTCAAAAAAACGGTGAGGACATTTTCATCTGGGTTGAAAAGCTCTTCACCTTTGTAATATTTCATAAACAATAAAAAAAGGGTTTTGGCTAAGCTGTTGATGTGGCTATAGACAGAGACTAAAAAGATGGCTAAAACATTCAGGGATCTAATTGGTTGTCTGGAAAGGATGCTGCTCTGTGCTGTGGCAATGTGGATAGAGGGATGGACACAAAGGAAAGCTGTCATTAGGTGAATGCAGTTGTTTGTGTTGTCTCCAACAATTGTAATTTCACTCACTTCCAAGGTTACTTTTGTACCAAGAAAAGCTTTGATCTGTGTATAGTTCCATTCATTAATGAGCTGCCTGAGCGCAGGTGAACTCAGATTATATAAATTCTTTGAACTCAGTAGACACACAGCAATCTTTGAAATCAATTATTGCTTCTATTTAAAATGGCATGGTATACCTTACCCGTGTTAATTAAAACTTTCCCTCTTTGAAACAACAATGTGATGTGTTTTATTAAGTTGTTAATTTATTTATTGCCACATTGGCAGTCAAGGACTGAGAACACTTTGGAGGACAATATTGTATAAAATGTTCTATTTTCAATAGAATGTTAGGATTTTGAAATTTCAGTATTACTTCTCAAAAATGTGGTTTATGGTTTTTGTTAATCATAAATTGAAGGATGTTAAGATGTCCTATGTAAAGTTCGGAACAAACTACAAGACTTCTGGAACGATGTCCTTTGGACAGATGAGACCAAATGTTTGGCCATGATGCACAGGAACCATGTTTGGTGGTTATCAGCTTAAACACTTTATATCTGGGCTTGTTTTGCAGCCACAGGACCTGGGGACCTTTTAGTCACTTAGTTGAAAATGAACTTCTAGAGTCAAATATGAGGCCATCTGTCCCACAGCTAAAACTTGTCTGAAATTGGGTGATGCAACAAGACGATGTTCCCAGGAACACCAACAAAAAACAAAAACAAAAAACAGAATGGCTGAAAAAGAAAAGAATGAAGGAGTTGCAATGGTCCAATTAAAGTCCAGACCTCAACTCAAATGAAATGCCTTAAAAGAGCCGTGCATAAATAAATATCTGTGAACTGAAGCAGCGCGCTGAAGTGGGCCAGAATTCCTCCACAACAATGTGAGAAACTGTAAAAGAAATACAGAAGACAATTACTTCAAGTTTTTGCTGTTAAAGGTGGTTCTACAAACCACTGATCAAGAGGTGTACAGAACTAAAGAGTTCTGTGAAAACCCTTTTTCACCTTTGTTAGACTTTCTGTGCACTTTGTTACTGACTTTGACCCCTTCAGCAGCAGCACACTTCAGTGCTAGAGATATTTATTGCGTTGGTGCACTTCTCGTGTGAATCTCACAACTCATCAAAACAGTCTGAACGCTCAGTCGAAACTCACACTTTCCTTTATACTGTCCCGCATGGTGTTAGTGTTTTCAACCAAATTAATTCCAACCCTTTTCAAATATGTATGAAAGAGCAAGGTCAGTCACACACTGTGAGCGGCAGCGGTGAGTCTGCCCTTCGAGAGGTTTAGTTGAAATGAAGAGAAATGCATATTCTTGTATCGCAGGTGCGTGTCATGGCGCTGCTATTTAAAAGCATATACTATACAAATGCACTCATTGGCCACTTTGTTAGGTACACCTTGCTAGTGCAACAGTAGGGCCCTTTTGCCTTCATAGCTGCCTTAATTCATCATGGCATAGATTCCAACAAGGTGCTGGAAACAATTATATTAACATTAATCTGGCCATTCCCCTCAGGCATCAACAAGGTATTTTCACCCAGTGCACTGCTGCTCACTGGATATTTTCTCTTTTTCAGACCATTCTCTGTAAACCCTACAGATGGTTGTCTGGGGAAATCCCAGCAGTTCAGAAGTTTCTCAAGTACTCAGACCAGCTGTCTGGCATCAATAGCCACACCATATTCAGAGCCACTTAAATCAAATTTTATTACCCATTCTGATGCTCAGTTTGAGCTTGAGCGGCTTGTTTTGACCATGTTTACCTGCCTTAAATGCTTTGAGTACTGACATGTGATTGGCTGATTAGATATTTGCATTGGAGAGCAGTTAAACAGGCATACCTAATAAAGTGGCTGCTGAATGCATGTAGCATGAGTTCCCTGGACTATACGTCAGTTGGTGCTGTGTTCTCAAATTGTTTATATTTTCTTTTTCTGTTTTCTGATGCATACTTTCATGAGTATCATTTTTGCTTTTCTCAAAGTTTCAAAGTAAAGTTTCAAATAAATCCTTCTCATTTTATTTTTTTGTGTCTGTACACTTTTTACTGAATCAGGCACACATCTTTTCAGTACTCTTCCCAAAGTCACTGATGTTTTGATAAGAAGTAAAATAAAACATTTGCCATCTAAGTTTTTTTTTTAATAAACAAAAAAGTCTTGCTGGTGAAAGGTTTTTATTCACTGATCACAGAGGTGAGGTGATTGACTGACTTTGCATGTTTTGACATATGTGAAAAAGGTTTTGATAATTGTTTGGATGTCATTTGCACAGGTGAAAAATGCCTTAACTGTTTTGAGAACCAGAGTGGTGAGAACAATGTTGCTAATGTGGGAATTGCACCAACGCAATGGAGAAAAACTGTAAAACTGTCATGGTCCTGGGCCTCAGGCCCACCGTTTTGAATATTTTGTTATATGTGTTATGTTTTCCTTGCATTAGATTCCTGGTTTTTGATTCCCCATGTGTTCTTTGTTTGTGGATATTTGTGTGCTTATTGTTTATCCTCCTGTTCATGTGCCATAACCCTGGTCCTTGTGTTTTGTTACTCCCTACTTCATATTGTTAGGCCTGGGTCTTTGTGTTTTGTGTCTAGTTTGCTTCCTGTGTCTCAGTCTCCCTTTGCTGCTTGTCAAATTGTTGCATGTTTGATGTTTGATGTTGTTTGGTTCTTCCGTGATTTTGTAATTTGTTCTCCATGCCTCGTCCAGCTTTGTTGTTCATAGTTTCCAGCAATAAAGCTTAGGTTTTTTTTGAGTTTACATCCCGTCTCTGGAGTCTGCATTTAGGGGTCCCAACCTGACACACACACATGTTACATGACAAAAATGGCATACAAGTGATATAGTTACAGTTTCTTTGTTTGCTTGGTACATTTCTCACATGTAGATACTCATTATGGTAAACTCACCAGCAAAAATCTCTAACTTGCTCAAAACCTTTAATACATGAAAAAAAAAAAGATGTTTTTCCTGTCAATAAACAATCACTAATAAAATTAGAAGTTTTTTGATATTGTGTAAACAATGGTGGTCAAAATGTTTCCATGTTATATCACAACTGCAGCATAGTCATGGCCGAAAGTTTTGAGAATGACGCAAGTATTGGTTTTTGCAAAGTTTGCTGCTTCAGTTTCTATGATGCCAATTTGCATCTGCTCCAGAATTTTATGAAGAGTGATCAGATGAATTGCAAATATCTGCAAACTCCCTCTTTGCCATGAAAATGAACTGAATTCCAAAAAACCCCATTTCCACTTCATTTCAGCCCTGCTGCAAAAGTACCTGCTGACATCATTTCAGTGAGCGTGCTGACAGGGACGAGGCTGGAGATCCCTCTGTCATGCTGATTGAGCTCGAATAGCAGATTGGATGCTTTAAAAGGAGTGTGGTTCTTGAAATCATTGTTCCTGTTTTTGCCATGGTTACCTGCAAAGAAACACATGCAGTCAGTGCTCTGCATGAAAAGGGCTTCACAGGCGTGGGCATTGCTGCTAGTAAGCCTACACCTAAATCAACCATATGTCGGATCATCAAGAACTTCAAGGAGAGAGGCTCAATTGTTGTGAAGAAGGACTCAGGGTGCCCAAGAAAGTCTAGCAAGCATCATGAGCATCTCATAAAGATAAATCAGCTGTGGAATTGGGGCTCTACAGTGCAGCGCTTGCTCAGGAATGGCAGCAGGCAGGTATGAATGCATCTGCACACGCAGTGAGGTAAAGACTTTTGCAGGATGGCCTGGTGTCAGGAAGGACGACAAGGAAGCCACTTCTCTCCAGGAAAAAGATCAAGGACAGACTCATATTCTGCAGATGTACACGGATTAGACTGCTGAGGACTGGGGTACACTTGTTTTCTCTGATGAAGCCCCTTTCACAAATATGATTGTCTGGAGAAGAAGAGGCGAGTGCTACCACCAGTCCTGTGTCATGCCTGCAGTAAAGCAGGCCAATCATGTGTGGGGTTGTTTCTCATCCAGGAGTGTGGGCTTTCTCACACTTTTTCCTAAGAACACAACTCTAAATAAAGAATAGAGTGGTGGGCTAGAGGAGAAGAAGCAGAATCATCCCTAAAAAGACCCTGGTTCAAATCCCCAGGCTGGCATCACTGTGGGCCCCTGAGCACCCTCAAGCTGCTCCATGTTGTGTTGTGTGTGCTACATACTCCATGTGGTGGGTTAAATGCAGAGACTGAATTTTACTATATGTATGTGACAAATAAAGCTCTTTCTTCTTCTTCTTACCAAAACACCTCCAAGAGTAACTTATCCTAACTGTCCAAGAACAGTTTGGTGAGGAAAATGCATTTTCCAGCTTGACGGAGCATCGTGCCATAAGGCAAAAGTGATAAATAAGTGTATTGGAGAACAAAACACTGAAAATTTGGGTCCATGCCCAGGAAACTCCACAGACCTTAATCCCATTGAGAACTTGTGGTCAGTCCTCGTAATCGAGACCAGGGGTTCCATTACCTTTATGATTGTTTGGTTTTCATTTGTTTTGCTACACCCAGACTTGGACTAATCTGGATGCTCACCTGTGGTGGGGAGAGTATAAAAGGAAGCCAGATGCTTGCTCTTACTTATTTAATAAAGTCTGTAAGTTGGATTCCAGCCTCATGCCTTTGCTTAAATGCCAAGTGACCGCCGGCCAAACTGACAGTCCTCAAGAAGCAGATTGCCAAACAAAAACCCACAAATTCTGACAAATCCCAAGTGCTGATTATACAAGAATGGGGCGCCATCAGTGAGGATTTGGCCGAGAAGCCGATTGACAGCATGCCAGGGCGAATAGCAGAGGTCTTGAATAGGAAGGGCCAAAACTGCAAACACTGACTTTTTGAAAAAAAAAAAAAACTTAATGTAATTGTGAAAGCCTTGGAAACTTATGAATTGCTTGTCATTATACTTCAGTATACCATAGAAACATTTGACAAAAAGATGTAAAAACACAGAAACAGCAAACTTTGTAGAAACCAGTAGGGTCAGCAGACCCTACGGCATCTTCTGGTTTCCTAACTTGCTGGTTCGAACTGTGTTCATAGACACTGAATTATTACAAGCACCCCAGCAACTGGTTGCAACAGTTTGAGCCTGCTGGACCAGAGTATTATTATACCCATAACTCAGTGCATGGATTTGTTTCAGATGCTGAGTTGAAGAGCACACATGTTTCCATTATATTGCTATGAACAAATTTAAATAAAAAAATATTTCCACTCTTATGCTTCCATAACAGACTAAACTAGAGTCACTGTGTTGGGAAAAAAATATGTACAGCACTGCAAAGAACAGGAACATGTAGCCGATCAATACCAAACACACTGTGGAAACAAAACAGTAACAGAATCATTTTACATCCTGTCACCACCTGTCTGTAGGTCCACTGATTCTCTTTGATCTCACACCTAACAGTCTCCCTTTCATCGTGATGGAGGGAGAACATCTTCATATCCATTCATATCTGCTCTTCTACATCTTCTTTTTTGCCTTTCACTCCTCTTCCTTTCTCATAGTCGTGCTGTTGTCCTCGTAAAATGTTTAGCGGAAAAAATTTCCCTCATGTTCAGAAACAGTTGCAGCTCTGTGCGCACAGCTTCTCTGTGCGCTACATATGTTTTACAATATTAATATTTTGATAAATAGACTAGTCTGCAGTTATGACTTGCACAATAGAATAATTAGGAGAGAATTATTCAGCTGATAGAAACGTTATGTCTTTTTATCCCAGAGGCAAATTGGAGACATCTGTTCTTAGTCATTTCCCTAAATGTCACAGAGCAATTGCAAATTCTTGTGTGCACAAGTACCAAAATTTTTAAAGGATCTCACATTTTGTTTTGCTGTCATTCAAGAATTGAGCCAAAGCAACAGATAGCAACTTTAAAAAAAAAAAATGAGATATAACAATATGCATTATGTCATCCAAAGTTTCTGTTTCTTGCTCTAATTTGTATTTCTGTCCAGGGATGAAAGAAGGCAGTGTACTGCTAAATAAGATAAGTTTCCACACTAATTAGTCATAATGCTGCTTAGACACAATTACCAGGAAGAAGATTAAACATTTTAACAGCTCTGGGAGAATAATATCTGTCAAAGTCAGACTGCTGGTGAGGTGAATGATAATTAAGATCAAAGCCAACCGTGCCCATGATAATTCACAGCTCCTTAGACCTTTGTTGCTAAGACAATGCAACAATGTACTCTGTAGTTATTTTAAGCAGCCCAGATCCTAAAGAAACTATTAAGGCCGCTTGAATATTGGGTTATTTTGACACTTAAAATGTATTGATAAAAGAAAACTTGGATCACTAGGGGAAAATGTATTTTCCTAATGATGACCAGGTGAAATTGGTCTTAGAGATTTCTGCAGCAAAAACCTCCTTGTGATTGCTTTGGTCAATAGCAGATTCCTGTGACTGTAGTTTGGTAAGCAGCCTTACCATCTGCAGTCAGCATGTTCCAAATGGTGCAAGAAGTTTCTTTAAAGGCAAATAGCCTCTGTTTTCAGTTTGTGTCGCACTTTTCACAGTTTCATTACCTCTAGTTGGAGTTTTCCAATCAAAATACAGGCAGCTGCGGAGGTCTGCTAGCAACTAAAGTAGGAGGTTTTTGGAGGAGCACCCTTTTTGCGCCAAAGTTCACTTAGCGACTGCCAGCAGCTTCCAGCAACCACACAGCCATCCAGTCAGGAAAGATGCAATTTTTCTTAGCAATCAGTGGTTATCAAGCGGTAGTTGACCAGACTCTGGGCCTGTATGACTAGGGCCTTAACCAATGCAGAGATCACCACTCCATCTTACCTAAGAGCTTGATTTTTACAGTTTTCTGATTATACAGGAGCCTGCTATGATAGCAAGCACACCCAGTTGTTAAATAATAACTAAATATTGTTTTTTTTCACACACCCAGGTTATTGTTAAAAAAGTAATTATAAAGTAAAAGTTCTAGTTTTTCTCTGCTGCTTTGTCTCAATTCTGAAATGACAACAGCCTGCTAATGGAAGAGGAAGTTGCAGAAGAGTTCAAAGAGTGGATGGAGCACAGATTCTTTGATAGTTACATGTCAAGAGACAGAACTAGGTGCAAGGTTGCTAAGAATCTG
This sequence comes from Andinoacara biseriatus, assembly GCA_015108635.1. Lineage (NCBI taxonomy): Eukaryota > Metazoa > Chordata > Actinopteri > Cichliformes > Cichlidae > Andinoacara > Andinoacara biseriatus. Next base: position 30,025 of record VUQJ01037623.1, read on the forward strand.
TGGAGAATAATGGATAGAACATGATTTCCAATAATCCCAAGCACTTCATTCAGTACTCTGATTTGATTTTGCACATAGTGGCTATGCTTTTTTTGTTTCGAGCGTTCAGGCATCTTAAGAAAAACAGTTGTCTGGTACACCAGGCATTAAAGGTCAGGGAAAGCAAGTAGAACAAGAATGTTAGGAAATTCCCCTGCCACTCTGGAAAATGATGTGGAGGCTTTGGGTGAGTTTGAGCCTTTTGCAGGTTCATTGTAGTGTGTGGAAATAATATCTTCAAAAATGTTGCAAGAAATGTGACACAGCAATTGAGAGAAACTATTATTTTCTAGAGAGAGAGAGAGAGAGAGAAGAGAGAGAGGGAGAGAGAGAGAGAGACTGTTACTCCATATTTTACACCATATAGAGTAGTACCCTACAAGTCTAGATTAATTGCACTGTGCATAGCAATTTAAAGCATTACCAAAGAAGTCATTGGAACCGACACTGGGTGGATTAGTTTATTAAATCTCATCTGCAGGAGTCACAAATGGAGAATGTGGTTTCTGGAAATCCAAATATTCATGATGGGTTTGGTTGCCCATTTGCAGATTATTTAAGAGTGAACTCTGGCTCTTGGATGAGGTCTAACCTTCCAAGAATCCTTCAGTTTACAGTAGTAGTGTTGGGATGGATGGACTGACAGTAGAATTTGGTGCCTGAAAGTTATTTTTCTTTTTCTTTGAATTGTTCTACCATTTCCCCACAATTGGTGAATGTGTTGCCTAACTCTAAAAAATTTCATGCAAACACATGCAAACAGCCTTTCACCCTTTGGGAGCTGGAATAGGTCCCCACCTCCCCTCTACCCTGAACTGGACAAGTGGAAGGAGATGGATGGATGGATGAAAACAAAATCAGTTGTTTCTATTTCAGATTAAATCTCTCAAACGTAATTATTGCCTTGCTGTGCATGTGTGAAGGTGCTAATGGATATTATCAGTGTACAGCACAGTGGAAACAAAGACAAGGACATACAGTAGATCACAACACCAGTTATTACCAGTGTATCCATACTATTGACTATTTATCCCTACTGAGAAAAGAACCTGTTGTTATTTTTGAAAGTAATATCATCACAGTGACAAAGATGAAGATGAATCTGCAATTAAACTAAGCACAGATGGAAGCTCATAAGGGAAATAACAGGAAATAAGGACGTCGACCACATTTATCCATCGTGATCATTGTACCAGAATTACTTGAAGGAACGGCTTTTGACTGCAGGTGAACGTGACAAATGCAAGCTGGAAACAATTAGGAAATTTACATCCTTTACCCATTCCTTTCAAAATGGATTTTCTAGTTCAAGTATAACAGAGTACACGGTTCAGTGCTCTCAGTCACCGTCAGTCCAACAGTGGAATTCACCAGACAATACCAGCTAATGATTCACTTTGCTTTCACATTAGTATTGTTCTCTGTGGGTCAAAAACAAACAAATAAGCAAAAAAAAAAAAAAACCCAAAAAACAGCAGCATACACACAGAACACACAGTGGAGGAGGATGTTTTAATTCCTTAAATTGTATGCATTGTGTGATTTGAGGATTAAAATCTTATCCCGCTGCATCTGGAAACAGTTTACAGAGCAAACAATGAAATCAGAAACTGACTTTCACCTTCAGCACTCGGGATCTGAAGAGGAAAACACGAGACTGAGAATATTGCGTGCGTCTAGTGTTGTTCTCCTCATCCCCATTGAGTTCCTGATGAAGGCTCTTAGGGTTCTGTTGATCTCGTACAGTTCTAGGCATTCCAGTCATAGACTTTCTTGTAATCAATCCAGGCGGTGCACAGGTTGGTCAGTCTCGAGTGACTGCTCTGTCTACCGCTAGCTGGTGTTTTGTTCCTCTGGTATCTCTGCCAATTCCTTTCTGAATCCCACTCATTTATTGTTCCATGTGCCTGTTCATCTCAGCTGCTATGGTGCCTGAAAGGAGTTTCCATGTTGCGCTGAGGCAGGTATTAGCCTGTAATTTGATGGGACCGGTCCCTTGTGGCGATCCTTGGGGATCAGGACTTTCTGGCCTTCAGTCAGCCATTTCTGTCTTAGCCTTTAGCAGGTGGTTCATTTGTGCTGCCAGCTGCTCATGGAGTGCAGTCAACGTCTTTAGCCAGTAGGTGTGAATCATGTCAGGGCCTGGCGCTGTCCAGCTCTTCATACACTATGTGAGACTCTTTCCTCGATGTCTGCCACTGTGGTGGTTACTGGAGCCTGTTCAGGGAGCTTGGTCAGTTCTTACAGATGATCCACCAGCCACTGAGCACTGGTGTTGTGTGTTGCATCCTTCTCCTTATGCTCTTCCAGTTTTACTGCATCTCCAGCCTTGGTGGGGCTTGGTACCCAATCCAATATAAATGCAGTGTTGTATTTACATAGAAACACATAAAACTCCTTGTATTACAGTATTTTAATCATTGTTTTACTCTCTCAAATCAGTACCCTGTGTATTAATTCATTTTATACTTTGCTGTGCCAATTTCCTCACAGCTTGAAAAGACTTTTGAAAGACACTCCTATTAAATATGACATATAATATCAAAAATGATTCCCTTTACGGAAAAAAAACCTTTTTAACATACATCTCATCTTTCGCACCTTCATCAGAGGTTTTGTGTGTTTGTCCATCTCACTTTTAGCACTTCCTCTTTGATGTACAGGTGGTCTCTGCTGACAGGCCCGGAGAGATCACAATTCAAAAGGTGGTAGAGACAAACAATCAGTGAAAAATGATAAACTCGGCTTTTTAGCTACAGAAAACTGAAGCTATGGGTTTAGGTATGAATCTGTGCGTGTTTGATAAAAAATGTGCTCGTACAATTTTAATCGAGACATTTCCAAGAGATAAAATCCTCATTCCTGAAGCACTCTTTTACACACAA
>VUQJ01037624.1:70824-85217 GCA_015108635.1 Andinoacara biseriatus
CTAGAAGCAAGCCTGACCCCACTGGACTCAAAACCACAGGACTGACAGGAAAAGGCGTGAACTGCTTACATATGCTTCTATGTATATCGGAACAATTTTTAAGGCACTTTTAAGGTTTAAAATATGTGTGCAAAAACAGCTAAAATCCTTCAGCAGTTAACCTGTAATTATTAATATAATGTAGTCACTGTATGTGGGTCTTTCAGGCATCTGGAGCATCTTATCCACTAAACCATCTGCACAAGTAATCGTCCCTCCCTGCTTCTCCCATCCCTTAATGCATTCCTCTGAGCTTCCAATAATATTCCTTTGGAATAATGATGGATTTTGGCAGCAGTGTTATTTCTGTTTGCTAATTTAGTAATTCAAAATAATTATGTTGACTGAGCGTTTTACCCAAAAGCTTGTTTCAGCAGAGCCGTTTTAGGGATTTTAATAGTAATATAATTGGATAAAATTGCATGAAGAAATGTAAGCCTGTTCTTGCAAACTACTCCCGTTCCACCACAAATGGACTTTGTGACGAAAAAGAGCACAGAACTGAAAAGTGGCCCTCTGTGTAATCTCCCCCCGGCTGCCAGTGAAGCAGAAACAGTTCCACCGTGAATCAACAACAACGTTTTTGACCTGAAAGCCTCTCCGGTCTTTAAAAAAAAACAAAAAACTGGCATGATGGCATAGGAAAGTGTTACTCAGGACACTTACATCACTAACATTACTATGCACTGTGACCACTATTTAAAAAAAATGTGGATGGCACTGTGTTAAGAGGAGGACCTTAAGAGAACTGTTGCTAAACACTCTTGGCTTCACATGCATGTGTGTTTACAATATGTCTGTACAGTGTGTGCATGTGCATGCAAGCCTGTTTACACTTCATTTTTTAAGTCAGAACTGCACGCATGGTGTGTGATAGCACACTTTCATTTTATCTTATCGGGGACCAATTACATGTTTCCTTACTTTCTGTCATGAATGCTGTATTTATTCAGTCAAAAGTTTGGACGCACCTTCTCATTCAGCGGTTTTTCATTATTTAAAAAATTGACTGCATTGTAGATTAATACTAAAGTCAACCAAATTATGAAGAAATACATATGGAATTATTTCATAAACGAAAAAAAGGGTTAAACAAACCAAAATGTTTTATATTTTAGATTCTTCAAGTCTTCCTTAGATGACAGCTTTGCACATCTTGGTATTTTCTCAGTCAGCTTTATGAGGTAGTCACTTGGAATGGCTTTCAGTTAACAGCTGTGCCTTGTTAAGCGTTAATTTGTTGAATTTCTTGCTTTATTGATGTGTTTCAGACCATCAGTTGTGTTGTGAAGAGGTAGAGTTGGTATACAATGAATAGTCCTATTTGAATTATGCTCTAATCCACATTATGGCAAGAACTGCTCAACTAAGCAAAGAAAAATAACAGCCTATCATTACTTTAGCTCCAAATTTGAGAATTTTGGTTTCAAATTTCATGTCTTTGTAAGATGCAGAAAAGGCGAGCAGATGGTTCTTACAATGTAGTTCCCACCGTGAACTATGGAGGAGGAAGCGTGACAGTATGGGGGTGCTTTGCTGGTGACGCTGTTGGCGATTTATTTAAAATCCAAGGAACATTGAACCAGCATGGCTACCACAGCATTCTGCAGCAACATGCCATCCCATCTGGTTTGTGCTTAGTGGGACCATCATTTGTTTTTCAACAGGACAATGACCCCAAAGACACCTCCAAGCTATATGAGGGCTATTTGACCAAGAACGAGGCAATGCAGTGTTGCGTCAGATGACCTGCCCTCAACAATCACCTGATCTAAAACCAGTTGAGATGGTTTGGGATGAGTACAGCAGCGCAATCAAAAAGAAACCATCCATCCGTCCGTCCATCTATCCATCCATCCATGCACTTTGTAAATATTCAGAGTCTTTAGTACAGGTTCAAAAGCATGATGCCAATCGCTTTCAAACATCTTAACTGAAGCTCAAACTAAGTATCAGAATGGGAAAGAAAGGTTGGTTCCAAATGGGTTAGTCTGAGTATTTTAGATTTAGATCTAGTGCAGGGGTGGGCAATTCCAGGCCCCGAGGGCCGAGTGTCCTGCAGGTTTTAGATGTGTTCCTGGTCCAACACACCTGAATCACATAGAGAAGTCATTAGCAGGACTGTGGAGAACTTGGCTACATGCTAAGGAGGTAATTCAGCCATTTGATTCAGGTGTGTTGGATCAGGAACACATTTAAAACCTGCAGGGACACCAGCCCTCGAGGTCTGGAATTGCCCACCCCTGATCCAGTAGGATTTTCCCACACATCTGTAGAGTTTCCAGAAAATGGTCTGAAAAAGAAAAAATATCCAGTGAGCGACAGTGACTCAAATAACCACTTGTTACAACCGAGGTATGCAAAAGATCTCTGAGCACACAACATGTCGTACCTTGAGGCAGATGGCCTCACTGGGTGCCACTCTCCTAATGTAAGAACAGGAAACTAAGTCTACAGTTTACACAGGCTCAACAAAATTGGACAATAATAGGTTGGAAAACATTGTCTGGTTTCATAAGTCCAGATTTCTGCAACAACATTTAGATAATAGTGTCAAAATTTGTCACACACTAGCTACTGCTGGTGGTATAATGACATGGGGGGTGTTTTCTTGGCACACTTTGGGCCCCTTAGAACCAATTGAGCATCATTAAAACATCACAGCATTTCTGAGTATTGTTGCTGACCATATTCATCCTTTCATGACTACATTGTACCCATCTTCTGATGACCACATCCAGCAGGATAGTGCGCCATGTGACAAATCTATTTAAATGGTTTCCACGTTCACCAGGTCTCAATCCAATATGTCACCTTGTGCAGCTGACAAATCTGTATCAACTGTGTGATGCTATCATGTCAATACGGACCAAAATCACTGAGGAATGTTTCCAACCTTGTTGAATCTGTGCCACAAAGAATTAAGGCAGTTTGAAGGCAAAAGGGAGTCCAACCCAGCACTAGCAAGGTGTACCTAAAAAAAAAGTGTCCAGTGAGTCTATATGTCCTAGCATAACAGTTAAACTGACTGACATTAAATCTGTGCACACTTTAATTCTCAAAAACCAAAGGTTATCTGAGGTTTTCCAGGACCGATGTGACATCGCGCATACGTATGAGGCGCAGTTTTGCTGTAATTTAATCAACAGTTCTGCCTGCAGTCTAATCCCTGATGGTGCGCTCTGCAAATAGTGAAAGTGTTCCATCATTTACGCTCTTTAAGCTCTGCAACCAGTGATTCCATTAGAGTCACCTGTGTATTTCTGTCAGCCACACCCTTCAGTTTCATGTGCACACTCACACATGCACACACTGAGGATAATGCCAGTGTTCACGTGCAGGGCTGGGTAACTACTAGTTATTTGTGCCAGCCAGCCCTGTCAAGCCCATAATGAGAGTCTGCATCAGTGGACTCACTCACTCCCTTCAACAATTCAGATGGGAGTTTACCATTTATCACTGCATCATCATCTGTTACCCACTTATTACAGGGCTGCGAGTTATTTTCGTGCTGCATGCATTCGCTGTGCACCTGCAAAAGTATGTCCACCCGCTGAAGGCACACTGCTGCCTTTAAGACATCTAAATCCCAAAAAGCCCCAGAGCCAGATCTGATGTGCAGCATGTGTTTAGTAACTTGAAACACGCAGTGAGTGATGTACAAATGAGGGGAATGTAATAATTCACAGTGCTGAGCAGATTTTGTCATCTAAGTGCTGTGATCTTTGCTATCTTGGTAGAGGGGCATATTTTCTGAAAGTGCAGTTTGTAAAGACAAATAATAACATGTCTTTGAGGTTCTCTTAAATTATTGGTGCCATGTGATCTTACTAGTTAGTTCAAGTAAAGAGAAAGAATAGAAATTAGCACAAACACACTGAATCTTTTCGGGTTATATTGGGTAGCAAATGACTAGCTGATGATTGTACCATTGCAGGAAAAGTTAAGTCAAGCTAGAGTTACATAATACAGGAAGCCCTCAATACGTAGTTTTCCACTGGCTGGTTTACAGATCATTCAAGACCTGCTGACACTCCAGGCACATTATTGGCTTTATTACTTTTCTGGGAAACAATTCACAGTGGAGTAGTGAAAATTTATTACCAACAGTTCTTTAATTTACAGTGTATTTACTGTGCAGCCATGACTGTCAAAGCCTGTCAGCTTATTAGAATATAGACCACATATGTCACACTGGTGTGCTTGAGGTTTGACAGGCTGCGCATGAAATAAAAGTCTTTCTAAACACTTTTCAGGCACAACTTAACAGCCTGCCTTCTTTAAAGTGAATCTATACAACTTTGAACATAACATCGTCCTTCTCTGAGAAACAGAAAGACACACAAACACGCATTTGTTCAGCAGACTGCATCTTTATTTGGTCTGGTCTGTCAATAGTTAGTAGTGGCTAATGTTAGCCACCTTTTGATAAATACTGCTGGTGTAGCTGACATTTCGCTGCTAGTTATCAATTCACACAATGGGCTATTATTGCCACACGCTGATGCAGATCGGCTAAGTGTGAACAGAACAGCTTAAAACTGGTTAAAAGTGGAGGTGAGTTTAAAAAAACATTAGCTGCTGTCTGAATGTGAAGCAGGAATTGACCAGGGCTCAATTGCATTATTTCAGAGCTCAGGGTTGTAATTTAATCTGTCATAATTATATTCTTCAACCTTTCCCCTCTGTGCCTTATTCAGTCTCCAGAACGGTGAATCAAAAAGTAATTCAGAGTGAAGTTTTACAAGATTAAACTGATGACCGTAGTAGTGTCAGTAGCAAAGACTTTATCCACGACTGTCATTTGCACTTCTAACAAAACCACTTGAAATGGTACTTCAGCTGTCAGCAGTTACACTGACAGGTCTGACCTCAGGTCACAAGCGTGCACAGACTTTGCGTGTAGCATTTAACCACTGTGTAGTAACATAGTGAATGCAGACAGTGCTGAAGAGACGTCTACTTTGTGCAGGTTGTTTTCCACCCAGTGTGTAATTGGACCTCATTCTTTCCCATTACCAACTTTACAGATAGGTTAGAGGTGGAAAAAAAAAAGACTGGTGCTGTGTAATGTTCTGTCTTACACGTACTGGGGGAAAAAGGATCCAAAAAAAGAGCTCCTGTTGTAGCGTCTCAGCTTTAACTGCTCCCTGCAGGTTTCCAGTTGTGACTGCAGGCAGCTGTTGAAAATGTGATTTTAGTTGTGGTGGGTTTTCTGGGGATGTGCTCAGTTTTAAATCATGTTTATGACTTCAATTCACTTTGAGAAAATCCATTCAGCCAGCGACTGCTCCAAGATTCTTTTAACTTTTTGAATCACTCCACAAGGCAAACACAGCGTCTCTGAAGCCTCGCAGTGATTCTAATCTTCTTTCCTCTTCTATTTTTTCTTGTGGCATACCACTCACAGCATCTGACGCGTTCAGGTTTTAAAGCCTTCGGTTCAGCAGTGGCATTTTAGCAGTAATACAATGCATTCGCAATTTAAGCCTCTCATTATTTGGAAAATTTGTGATTTCAAGCCATTAGTTTGATGGGGTCAGAATGAGAAGTCACTAGCTGCATAATAAATGAATCCATGACATTTTAGCCTCACAGGCGTTATTAACCATGCTGCATATATCAGCCACACACGCAGGATCTGGAGGTATCAACACATCAACATGTGGTGAAAAAGCCTGATCTCAGTACTTGATAACCATCTCAGACAAAAAGGAGGTCTTCAAAATCACATATCCAGAGGCCAGTCAGCCCTTTCAAGATAGGGGTCAGCCAGGATTAACACTCCAAGACAAAGCATTCCAACAGTGGGATGGACTCATCCGTTAAGAAATGCCAAGACTTTGACAAATCGTCCGTTTACGACCAAGACATAGTCCAAAACAGCGACTTGTTTGTGTTTTTCAAACATAGAAGTCAATGTCTGCACAGAGCTAAAAGAAACATGAACCAGTGTTTGGTTTGAATTACAGCCAAAGTCATACTGAGCTGAAATGTGTACGCCTCGCCGGGCTGCTTATTGCTGATCTACACACAGATACTATAAAAGACAGCTATTGTTTCAAGTGGTGATCTTGAGAGCAGTTGGAATCGTGAAGCATCCTAAATCCCTCTCTTTGACTGCATGTCATCTCTCGCCTGCCAAAAACCAAACAAATGAACAAAGCACAGCAACAGCTGGGTGCAGGCACGTTGTGTCATAAACTTGCAGTGCCCTGAAAAACTATTTGGCCCCTTTCCTGACTGCTGTCTGACAACGTGAAGGAAAAAAGATGTCTAAAAGCAACACATCATGCCACGATCTAAAGAAGCAGCTGGGAAACAAAGTCACTGACATCTGTCTGTCTGGAAAGGGTTACAAAGCCATTTCTAAGTTTTTGGGACTCCAGCGAACACATGTAGTATGTACACACAGCACAACATGCAGAGCAGGGGGCAGCTAGAAAGCACCTGGGGAGCAACTGGAGGGTTAAGGGCCTTGCTCAAGGGCACACAATGGTGATAATGAGAATGGATACAGCTGGCGGCACTTTGCCTTCACCACCTCAGTTTTCCATGATAGTCTGAGGGTTCGCTGAAGTCTTCCCAGATGGTTTCAGTCCACAAATGGAGAAAATATGGAACAGTGATGAACCTTCCCAGGAGTGGACAGCCAGAAGAAGAGGATTCATTATAGATGTTACTTAATTCATGTATATCAATTAAAAAAATTTTTAATTTTAACCAGTGGAGCAGTGCACGTTCGTACATCCAATTGCTCTTTTATGACATTAGCAGGCAAACACATGCAAAGGACCACTACGGTATGTATTGCTTGTAGGCTGGCACAGTATCTACATGTGCAATATGTTATCAGCAGGCATGTTTGGGCCTGGAGGCAAGGTTGAATGGACGTGTGAAATTCCATCTTACATTGACTGTGTAAGATGTGGACTCTCTGATAACATGAAACTCAGCACAGCACTGGAAAAACTCCTTTTATAGCATCTCAATTTCAAATTACTCTAATTTTTTTTAGGCTTTACCAAGTCGTGTCTTTAAGTTAAAAAAGTTATCATCAACATCATTCTAACATAGCATTTTGCCTGTCACCATCCTGTTTTTTTAAACCAGTCATGACAAAAGTGTACACTGACTGAAATTAAATATACTCCAGTCTACAAAATGAGCATCATGCTGTATTGAATAAGACTTTAAACTAACATTTGAGATCATAATTAAGTATGCATTTCATTCAAGAAGGGAAGTAGGATTGTTTTCTCATAGACTTTTATAAAACCAGACTTCTTTATGCAACTAGAGGACCTGCCCCCTACAAGATATTATAAAGAATGTAGTTTTCAGGAAGGTCTTCACCTTTTGCACACACTCCGTGTGATGAACATGCGCTTAAAACCGCAGCTGAAACGCTGACATCAACATCAGCAATAAAATCTTAAACCTCAGATCGAAGATCTGCAAATATCTTCTTTTTTTTCCATTTGGCATGTCTACCATTATTGAATTATGTGTTTATGGTCTAGGTGAGTAGTTGTACACAGTTAACATATATTAAAGCAGGTCTTAAGGAACAATGTTTAAAACTTTCCTTCTTGGTCAAGCTTATAGTTAGGGTGACCCTAACCCTGAACCCTCGTTTCGTTATGCTGGGGGCTTCCCATGATGCACTGAGTGTTTCTTCTCCACTCATCTCATTTCACAGTCTATTTGTTTATACACCTCTCTGCTTGCTTGCTTGTGTTATTGTACGGTCTTTACCTTACAATATAAAGCACCCTGAGGCAACCGTTGTTGTGATTTAGCACGTATATAAATACAACAGAACTGTGCTGAATTGAATTGAATTGAACACAAAAATGTTTTAGTAGAGTAATAAATCTGCTCTTGCTGGGTCAAACTGTGGAAATAAGCTGCTAGAAATCAGTATGATGATCAAAATTAAAAGCCTTTGGTATAAATCATTTTAAACTTAAGGAAATTGTGTTAAACCCCAGATATGAAAGTGGAAATAGCAACATGCATTTGCACATACAGACCAGAGTTCCAGTTTTCATGCAAAGCTAATCATTCCGAGTTGGCAGCATTGGATTGAAATCTAAAATCAAAGTTGTTTTTGGCACGGCTGCAACTTAATAGCTTATCCACTTAATAACAAAAACAGATGTGAATGGAAAGTGGGCTTTCATATAAATGTCTGTATTCATAACTAAGTTACTAAAGAGACCACAATTTATACAGCAATCTGAGTTAAATGGCTGAATTTGAATGATATTAATTTGAGCTCAGTTTCAATTTGACCTGTTCACACGTGCTGCCCGTTTTTCTTGGACAACATCCTTCAGTTATTCGGTATTACACACTGCTTCAATCATAAGCAATTGTTGCCTATTAAATTGCTCTGACTTTATGTGGAATTTTTGTATCTGCGGAGCTCAGCAGATGTTTTCTTCAGTCCAGCAGTCTCAGACCACAGCTATATAAAAAGACAGTATAATTACTGGACTAGTCTGAGCACCGCATGCCATGCCCATTTTTTTCTAACAAACTCACACACACATATACACGTCGCACCCATACACTTTAAGCAAGGCTCACATATGGTTCGCAAAACGAGACCTTGAACTTCGCCTTGCTCGTGACTATATGGAGTTAGTGAGTGCACGGAGTAAATCAACAAAGCTAATTTCCATTTGCTAGCTGGAGCTTTGTATTAAAAAACACAATATGTAGAATAATTGGCTTATTTTGTGTTATTCAATAGGACATAGTGGCTCTCTGGATACTGAGCAGTGCTAGTTTTGCTTCTTTTAATTTAAGGCACACTGAAATCAGAGCAGACGGTGTTCATCTTCATTGTCAGCACGCCACCAACATTGAAATCAACACATTATCCCCAAAAGAGTCAGCTTCTTATATTCACTCATTCTTTCATTAACTGCTTGACTGAAATGAGGGTAGAGGCCAGTGCTAGCTAGTTAGCATGATAGCTTCAGGCGATGAAGCTCTTTTAAACTAATAACCTTACATATTGCACCTTTAAAGTGCAGGCTTGAATCAACCTGTTCTTTAAAATGCATTGTTATCCTGTTGGTGCCTGTTACATTTTATTTGTTCCTGCTAAAATTACTCTCACTTTAATGAACACTTAACCCATCTATTACTGTAAATGCTGCCGGTATGTTTGATTTTGAAGCCTCTAGCTGCAAAGGAAAATGTTCCCACACACAGTATTGCACCACGAAGGCACTTTTTTATGCATCACCTTAGCAGTTTCTGTTCGCCTCGAGGTGTTGTAAACTCATTCTCCCGTTCTAAGGAGGATTACCGACTCCACTTGACTTTGAAGCTGTAAGATTTCCAAAACATGGTTTGACTTCAAGGCTTCTCTGTGAGTTGAGGGGATTTTAATGAGGGGATTTTCAGTTTGACCAGCTATGCAGGACTTTAGTGGTAGATGGTCAGCTTCTATAATCAGGCCATCTTTTTTTAACCTGGGGTACATCGCTCACACGACACTTGTGGTACTAATATAGGATAAAATGTGGGTCAGTCACTACCTATACTTTAAATCAATTTGTGTTCAGGGTCTGAATAAATATGAGTCAAACAGACTGAACTGAATAAATGAGTGACAGAAATGTGCTTGCAGTGTTCTCTGCTCTCATGCTTAATGCATGTTGGGATTAAAGAAATAATGCCACATTTGGAAAATAATCTCGTGCTTTCTTGTCAAGAGGTGCGGTTGACACTATATCCAGCTTGCAGTTTAGCATGGCTTAGATTAATAACTTGAAAGACTAGGAAGCAGCTAACTAACAGCTAAATCTGAAGCTTTGAAGGCTGCAAAGTCAACCCATAAAGTTTAAAAGCAACTGTTTCCGTCATAGCCCACGGTGCAGATTGGACTCGCACGCAGACTCCGAGCAAAAGTTAACAGGTTTATTTACAATGAAGCAAAGGCAAGATTTTGACAGCTGAAGGATTTCCAGTTAGTGAATCCAAGGTTCCAATACAGACAGGTCCAAAGATAAATCTCCACAGGGAAAACTCTCCCTCGGTACCTGGAATCGTGCACAGAGAAGAAAAAACAGGTGAGACGAAGGCACAGAGTAGTAGCAAGCAAAAAACTTTGATAGAAGGAGCCAGTTTCACTAAATGTTTCCAGATTAACGATGAGGCGTTTACTGAACGTCTTCCTTCCACACAGCAAACCAGATGACTACCAACAGGTTAGTTCATTAATCCCAGGTGTGCAGGACTACAGGTTGGGAGCAGAGGTGGGACCTGGCCCTGAAACACAAGGTGTGATTAACTCAAACACCCACACACACACACACACACACACACACAAGGAGAGAGGAAAGCCTAAAGGTCAAACATGTGTGACCGCACATATAAATGTGAATGTGCTGTGAAGCAATTTTATATAAAAGCAGGTTTGATATGCGTACGGCTCACAAATGAAGGTTGTTACTTGTTCTCTGATTCTCCGCTCACTCTCTCTGCAAAGCCTTTCCCCTCAACCAACTCCGTCTGAATCATTAAACACCCATAATTCAAGTGAGTTGATAAAACTGAGCAACATCTGAAAGCAGAACAGAAGTCACATCAGATCGGGTTTTTATTTTTAGCTATTTCTGCTCAATTGACCTCAACATGCAAAATAAAAAATTTTAAAAAAACCCAAAAAAAACCAGACACATACTAACACCACTAACATGGTCTAATTATTCTCACTGTAGGGCAGTTTAAAGTTGAGTTACCGTATCTGAACTGAAAATAGAAGACAGACGCAAACATGGGACACGAGAGCACGAACAAAGTACGTCCTGTTTTCTTTCTCTGAATTGTTTCAGCGGCGGTTTTGAGCGTGTCAGAGAGGCCGTCTGTGAGTAAGAGGTTTGGAAAAGTTAGAGAGTTAAAACGAGAAGTAATACGGCAGACAGAAAGTAAAGAGTAAGTAAAAATTACTCAGTAAGAATACACAAAATTAAATAAATAATGTCCAGTGCATTTTTATTTTTTATAGTCTCAAATGAGCTTTTCATTGAGCTGATGTCATAATGATATTTTGATTATCTACAGGCCCTCCTTATTCTTTTGCATTTCTTTGTAGTCGCTTGTAAACAGCATCTTGCTATTTTTATCTTGTTTTTTGACCACTTCCATCAAGAGCATTGAAGTGTTTTTGTAACTTTTGTCTTCGGTCTTATTAATTTGTGAAATGGATGCAAATATTTTCCCCACAATGTATAATTTAAAAAGACTGAAACCAATGCTTAATGATTTGCAAATTATTTAGACCGTAAGGGTGCCAAGGTGGTGCTGAGGTTAGCCCTGTTGTCTCACAGCAAGAAGGTTCTTGGTTTGTAGGCATGTTAGGTTAACTTGTAATTCGAAACTTTCTGCAGGCGTAGATGTGAGCGTCTGTCTCCATGTGCTATCACTGTCAAAATCACTGGTTCCTCTGCAGGCAGAATGGTGGTGTGGTGGTTAGCACTGTTGCCTCACATCTAGAAGGTCTGGGTTTGAATCCACCCTGACCTGGGGCCTTTCTGTGTGGAGTTTGCATGTTCAACCAACATGTGACATTTTATACTGTGTCACTGTAGTACAGTGAGAAAGAGAAATTCATCAAATAGTCCATCAATCCATCCATTTTCTTCTGCTTATTCAAATCAGGGTCACAGCGGGGCTGGAGCCTTAATCATACAGTGAGAAAGATTATTCATAAGTGGTCAGTTGACCCAGCAAATTCACCCCAAATGATGATCAGAGGAACTGCAAAAAAAACCCCAAGAGCTGCATCTCAGACTCTGCAGGCCTCAGTTTGCAGGTTAAGTGTTAAAGTTCATGACAGCACAATTAGAAAACGACTGAACAAGTGCGGCTTGTTTGGAAGGGCTCCCAGGAGAAAGCCTATAAAAAGAACATGGCAGCATAGCTTAGGTTTGCAAAGCTGCATCTGAACAAACCACAAGACTTCTGGAACAATGTCCTTAGGACAGACGAGACCAGCGTGAAGACCAAGTGTTTGGCCATAATGCTCAACGCTACATTTAGCGAAACCCAAACACAGCATATCAGCACAAACACTTCATACCAACTGTCTGCACGGGTGCTAAAGGGCTGATTATTTGACCTTGTTTTGCAGCCACAGGACCTGGACACCTTGCAGTGATTGATTTGAACATGAACTAAAAAAAAAAAAAGGATCAATGTGTTGCAATGACCCAATCAAAGTCCCGACATAAACCCGATTGCAGAAATGCTATGGTGAGAGAGAGCTGTGCATAAACAAGTCCCCGCAAACCTCAATGAACTGAAGCAACATCATACAGAGGAGTGGAACAAAAAGTCATACAGAGATTTCTGCAAAAGCTGGTTCTATAAGTTACTGATGCATGGGGTGTACTTACTTTGTCACACACTGCTTCTGCATTTTGGCTTAATGACAAAGTAATGTGCCAATATGCAATTATTTTTATTAACATTTTCTCACAGGACTGTAGGCTCCATAGTTTTGCCATGGTTGGCTGATAATGCTCAATCCTCTCATCCAAACGTGGTCATTTATGGCTCCAAAATACCAACACGGATACAACTAAAAGCTTTGTGGTGACGCTTCAAGATGCAGAATCCAAATCCAAGAGATGTGTTTTATATACAACCAATGGTTCATGTATTTATTTTGTTATTTGATTTTTTTCTCTTTGTAGAATGCTGCAAGTGCTGTGTTCACCGGCAAGTGGTTACTAAAAGTGTCCCTGAACCCACACAGTGTCTATTTTAATTCACTGCCACCTGAGGCCAGTGAATATCAGTGTTGAACGCCCCCTCATCTTTGCTCATGAAAGACTTTTCCTCTCGTCAAAAGTTCACCAAAACAGGACAAAACACAAGTCATGTCCTAGGAAACAAAATAAATAATCAATGGTTAACCAACAGCCTATGACAACAACCTAAACTGGAGATGGAGGGAAATGGGCTGAAGCAGCAGGAAGGAGGAGAAGGTGGAGAGACCAACAGAGAGACAGAGATGGAATGGTAAAGAATGAGAGAAATTGAGCTTCAGAATAAGGAAACGAGAGAGACAGAGAGCATTGTGCTGTGGAGGGGGTGGTCAGGGCAAAGAGGAAAGCCTGCTCAGATCAGCCCAGAAGCTGACAGCTCTCTGACAGGGATTAGAGGACTGCCTGTAAATAATAGGGGTTCAGACCTGGGGCACTTTGCTCTTTGACAAAGTGTTCATTTCTCATCCATCACTCTTTCGTCCTCTCTGTTGCCTGTGGGGCCAACGTCTCACAGAGTTTGGGCTCAGCAGACTAAAAGCAATGCATCGTGGTAAGGGGTGCAGCATAACTTAAATACAAGAGATTTTCCTAGCGGCGTATGTGGTTCTCACCTGCATCGCCTCAAAGAGACTCATTCAAATTTCCAGAAAATAGAAAGGAAAGCAGCAGACTGTGAGAGAAATGACATCATTGATCTAAACTGAACATCTGGGGACCAGTCAGAGTGCGAGTCTTAAAATAGCCACAATGGGCAAGAGGTGGGCAGCCTGCTGGGTGTATTTACTCAATGCTGTTAAAAGAACAGGATCTCATGCATTGACAGCTGGCATGAATAATCCCAAATAAGCAATCAATAAACAAGTAGACAAAGATGTATAAAGATGCAAGGCCTGATTCTCTCTTTTGATTTTTTTTTTCTTTTGATGGAATGAAGACTGTCACCCGTCACTTACACTGAAATCATGTAGCCGACATAAGGGTGCGTGCACTGTTTTTAAAATGGACTTGGAAATATCTGGAGTTAGTCTTCAATCTTAAATTAAGTAACGGTAACAGGAGCGTCAGAGTCCTTCCAGAGAGTATTCCAGACACGCCCTAACCACCCCAGCTGCCAGTGCTCAGAAGAAGAGGAGGTTCGGGTGAAAGTGGAGAGGAGACTGCAAGGAGCAGGCTATGCGCGGGGTCCAGACTCTTGTTAACAGGCTGCAGGTCCGCATGCAAACCGAGGGGCGCGGAGATGTCAGCGAGTGGACGAGGATGTAGCACACCTGCGGAGAGCGGCGTGCGGCGCGTCTAAAAGACGGAACTCGTTCTGGATTCAATGCATGTGCAGTTCCTCCCCAGTGATGAGTTGGCTCCTGTTGTGGATTCTAACAGCAGCCGGGATTCAACAGGTGGGACAGGTGGAGGACGCGTTTG
This sequence comes from Andinoacara biseriatus, assembly GCA_015108635.1. Taxonomy (NCBI): domain Eukaryota; kingdom Metazoa; phylum Chordata; class Actinopteri; order Cichliformes; family Cichlidae; genus Andinoacara; species Andinoacara biseriatus. The sequence goes on from VUQJ01037624.1 coordinate 85,077, forward strand.
TCAAGTTTTTTTTTTTTTTTTTTTTATTTTAATTATATTTTTATTGTTTTGCATCCTTCCACGTAATCCTTTCCATATTCATCTGGTTATTTGCAGATGTGACGACTCCCCCCCCCCCCCCCCCCCCCCCCCACAACTATC
>VUQJ01037629.1:0-10076 GCA_015108635.1 Andinoacara biseriatus
CTTTTAGTTTATCAGCATGATTAAGGTGACAGGACTTCAAAATAAAAACCTCCAATTTAATTATTTCCCACATTTTTTTCAATGAAAGTATTACCTGCAAATTCTTTTCTCTCCCAAAAATCCAGCAGCTGCTTCCAGACATTTACAGACTTTTAAGAGGGGAAGCTACACATCAGTAAACATCATTTGTTCCCATTTCTTTAGTTGAATCTATGTAAAACACAGTTTGATGGGCAATAAATTGCATATTTGCACTAACCAGGTGATTCCCAAAGAGCTATGAGCTGAAAACATGTCTCAGTATGATGTGCAGTCTTTAAAAAGACTCCACAAACGCAGTTATTCCAAATGCTTATTCATGCACTCACGTTCGTTTGTTTCAAGTGAAGAGTCGCTACATTTTGTTTTTACATTTGCTTTCTTTTATTTGACCAAGCTTGTAATGTGTTCATAAAACATCTGGTTTTGTAACCAGGTGTGCGACTAAAGCTACACGACGAAGGTGAAGATACTGCTGCCTCTGGATTTACTCACCAACAAGAAACAAGCGTGGCGCTTGGAAAGGAGACGACTGTCATGGTTATACTGTCACAACTTTTCATTTTCTACAAATACAAGAAGCGTCTTTCACACATTTCACAGAATTGTGTTTTTGTGTTTTGCTATTCTGACCTAGTTTTATTGTTCAGGCTCGGACGAAGCTTGAAGCTCTCACACTCACCTACTGTAAGATTATAAAAGTACATCAACTTAAAAAGAAAAAAAATTGTGCTTGTTTTTGACAAATTGCACACAAATCATATGCTGCAGCAGTTTAAATTTAACCACTAACCACTTTTTATTACCAGTTTATTACATATTTGGTAAACCAGAGTTAATTCTTAGACGTCTCAAGCAGCAAATGCTACAAAATAATTATGTGATTTGTCTGTTAAAAATTATTCATTTTTATTAATCCCTTAAAAATTACTGATGTGAAATGATAAACACCTAATAGGAAACTTCAGTAACACCAAAAGTTCCTGTCAAGACTCAAAATTGTTGAAAAAACTTAATACAACTTCTTTTTTTAAGTTTTAGTTAAATTGACTTTTCTTCTTGCATCTAAGTTGGTGAAGAATCCGTGTGACGGGCAGATTTCCAGAGAAAAAGTTAATCACATGGGTCTATTTTTTTTTGTCTTAAGTTTAGATTTTACAGGAGTCTGTGCGTTCCCTCCCTGCTGAAATACAAACACTGCAGAGGGGATTTTTGCTCTCCCTACACTTTCTGTACCGAGTTTGTTGAACTGTGCCTTTAAAATTCTGTTGGCTGAGCAGCATCAGTGAGTGTGATCAGAGTTGGAGATGTTCTGCACAGAGGAAGATGAATCGAGTCCGAGCAGCGTTCCTAGGTAGGACTGCTCTCGATGGTCCAGCATGTGATCCTGCCTCACAGGGTGGACGATGTTGCCTGGTTGGGGGGTGAGGGTGTACTTCTCCAAGAAGGCCATGTCTGTAGCCTGGTAGCCAGAGTTCTGCTGCTGTCCTTGAGTCTGCATGCTAATGACGCTGTGCGTCTGCGAGGAGTGAGATGTGGGTCTGTGGGCAGTCAGGTCACCCTGCGCTCCTCCTGCCATCTGGACAGAGACTAAAGTGACGGGTACGCACACATTTGCAGCAGTAGGGCTGCTCTGGTGGCCCGACTTGGGTTCAGTGTGGTACGTCTTTGAGGTTTCCTCAAAAGTAACGGAGACTATTTTGTCCTCGCCGAGCGTGCCGAGAGGCTGCTCGTTAAAGCGGGCGCTGTGCACGTGGTCGACATGGTACTTGAGCTTGTCTTTTCTTTTGAAGGTGGCGCTGCAGTGGGGACAGTTAAAAGGACGGACGTCTGAGTGAATCACCATGTGCTTTGTCAAAGTCTTCTTGATCCGAAATGTCTGATGGCACTCAGGACATCTGTGCGGTTTCTCACCTGTTACACAGAACACAGAAAGACAGATATTCACCTCTACTGCACCTTTGCTTTTAGTAACCGGTTCATTCAAGCAGGATTCAGAGAAATATAACATGAATGATAACTCATCCATGGTGTCTGCAGCCGTCTGTGTCTCCACTTAAGAAGTTGTTTGTATTTAAAGGATTCAGAGATTTTTTTTTAAAAAAAGACCAGATATGAGCCTAACAACACTTTCAAGGATCCATTTTTTAAGGTATTCTAACTCTCTCTCTCTCCTAGCCTCCCCTTCCTAACCTGCTCTGCTGCTTGCTATGAGTGTCTCGCTTTCACATTGGCTGAATAAGAATCAGCATGGATCTGGCAAAACTGGGCCCTCACCACCATTGATCATTTTTTTCTCCACGATGAGATCAGGGAAAGGGGAGCCCGCATGTCCTAGTGGAACAGACTTGTGGAGTGTGTGGAGTGTGTCTTTCAGCTCTGTTGGTTGAGGACGTGGAAGACGTATACATATTCGGCCTTTTGGTGGAGGGCTCTCTCCTGTCTGGGCTTTGAAAATACCTGCCTTACCAGGAAATTAAGAGAATCTGGGCAGCTGTTCGGCATTTGTCGGGTCGACGTGACAGCAGATGCACTCCCCCCGCCCCTACCTTCCTTCTGTGAACCAGGATCTGGACTACCTCGACCGCTGATGCTCTTCCATCACTATCAGCTAACTGTTTAGGCAGGTGCTAGTTCCTGGCTCCACAATGCCCCTGACCCTCTCGTCTTCTGTCGGCATCCCCATCCCTACCCCTCCCGCCCCACCATGTTGCTCTCCCAGGCTTTGAACGTGTGATATGCTTTTGCTGAGGTGCTTTTTTTGGAACCTTGTAAGGTGCTTATTATGAGCATAGTACAAGAAGAATTTTTTTTAACCTAACTCTCCCATTGTTTCGGTTTTCCCTTTCCTGGGATTGATCATGCTGGCGGCGCCCCCTAGTGGCTGCAGACTACTCTTGAACAATTTTTGTTGTATGTATGATGACAATAAAGTTTTATTCTATTCTATTTTCCCGTTCTCATACATGAAGCATTTTCAAATGTAGACGTTCCACTGATTTCTGTGCTTCCTTACCTGAGTGAGTCCTGAAGTGCATTTCTAGACTTGACTTTCCTTTAAATTCTTTCTTGCAGACCTCACACTGATGTACAGCAGTTTTATACCTGAGAGAAAAATATTCACCATTAACACTCAAAGAAAAAAAGAACACTTTCCAAATTTTCTGGCAAATCTTTAAAGGCGATGTAGAGAAAACCTGTTGGCAGTAACAGCACCACCACTCCCACACTCGCACTACACTAGAGAACAAGCCTGAACATACTTCTGCCAAACTTTCTCCCCCAAATGAACACTTCTGTAGTGGACTGTCAGGTGATCATGGCGCCTGAAGCACTTGCCACATTCCTCACACTGATGTGCTTTCTCACCTGTAACAGAAATGGGCAAAGTTAAACATTAATATTGATTTTACACTGTACTGTGTGATTGTTTGGAGACAAAAATCAAACATTCTTATGCTCACCAGAGTGTATTTTCTGATGTTTGGTCAGGTGATCGTGGCGTATGAAGGTTTTCCCACATACGTCACACTCATAGCGCTTGTCATCGTGGTGGACTCTCAGGTGCAGCCTGTCCAAGAAATGGTTTGTTCATTAACAAGTCTATCAATGACAATTTATAATAATAGAGTTTGAAACTTTTGCAATCACCAACGGCCTCACTGGACCCACCTGTAGGAGCTGCCGTGACGGAAACTTTGGCCACAGATACTACAGAGGTGAGGTTTCTCTCCACTGTGGATCCTCAAGTGCTCCTTCAAAGTTGTCCTGTGACGAGAAAACTCAAACATGTTTATCTGTGACTTGGAATGTCAAAATTAAAGGTCCATTTTTGATTAAAAACTAATAATTACTGCATTGCATTGTGCACTCCCACAGAGAAAATGTGAGAAACTCATTAACAGCCTTCAGGCAGATGTACCTTTCCCTTACTGATTTCCCACAAACAAAGCAGGTCCATTTTCTTTTGCCTCCATGGGTGCACTCGATGTGCCTCTTTCTGTTGCCAGTGTCATTAAACTGACGACCACAGATCTCACATGGAAAGGGACCTGAAAATGAGACGGGATGAAACTTCTCATTATATGCTGTGAGGTACATCACTGCTACATTAATATTGTTACAAAAGTCTTGGGCTTCAGCCATTCCCAGCTGTCGCAGGCCTAACATATTGTATACAGACAACCAGTCATGGACACATTCACACCTACAGTCAATTTAGAATCGCCAACCTAACCCCGTCTTGCATCTCTTCAGACTGTGGGAGGAAGTCAGAGCACCTGAAGATAACCCATGCAGTGAGAACATGTAATCTCCACACAGAAAGACCCCTGCCTGGATTTGAACCCAGTACCTTCTTGCCATGAGGTGACCATGCTAAGCACTGCACTACCGTGACACCAACTTAGCATAGAATCAATTTTGCATTGTCTCTTTAGGCAATTTGCTACTAGCAGACACAAAAACATAGTTGCCATGCATAAAAATAATATTTTTGTACCAATGAGGTGATTCCCAAAGAGCTGTTAGCTGAACACTCGGCATATTTCAGCATGCTGTGCAGTGTTTCCTTAAAACTTTTGAGGAAACTGGACAAGTGAAATTTGAAATCTTTAGTTCAAATCGCTGTCAGTATGTACAGAGGAGGTCAGTAGAGAGGTACAACAGTGAGTGTCTACAGCCATGTGTAAAACAGGTGGTGCCTCTGTCATGGTTTGGGGCTCCAGTTCAGCCAGTGGTGTTGGAGATCTTGTCAAAATTGATTGAATTATGAACGCAGGAAAGTACCATCAGATTTCCATCCATCTTGTAATACCATCTGGAAAGCATCTGAATGGCAACAGCTTCCTTTTTCAACATGACAATGATCCCAAACACACTGCCAATACAATAAAAGGATATCTGGATTACTGAAAGAAATGACAAGAAAGCTGCCTCAGAGAGCTCAGGCTGTGCTGAAGAATACAGATGCTCACACCAAAAATTGACTTTCAAACTTGCTAACTCTGTGTTTACCTTATCTACTATATTTCAATGTGTGTTTGCACATGTCTCAATAAATCACTGCAAGCATTTCCCATTCTCCTAAAAAACTATAAAGAAATGGTTTGAGACCATTGCACAGCACTGCACAAGCCTCAGCAGCTCTACAGTTACAGCAAATAATGGTTTGTCATTTAATATAGACTGAAAATATGAAAAACAAAAACTAGATTTTATCTTCTGAATATTCTCTGTTTAAATAAAGCCATCGATAATTTTGAAAAATATAAATGACAGAAAAGGTGTCGATGAGTGCTCACCTAAGTGGAACTTTTCTTGGTGCTTCAGTCTCGCAAACCTGGATTTGAAGTATTCATCACAGAAGGAGCATTTAAAAGGCCGGTCTTGGCTGTGCAGGATCATGTGCTCCTCCAGATGAGGCTTGCGGGTGAAGGTCTTCAGACAGATCTGGTACAGAGAGTTCAAAGGTTACAGGTAGGATTCATTCATCATTATCATCATATAAAACCTGTGGGTGTAATCAGGAGCATTTCACAGTTATACTAGTAGAAAGATTTTATAAATGTCACATTCGGACATTGATGCTACAGAGAATCATAAGCCTAAATTCAAAGCGATAGCTGCAACCTTTGACCTCTCCTAGCACTGACTGTGGCGTCTGCAGCGGTAAAGTTACGGTAATGGACTGACAAACTTAGCCTGCACTCCTCATCTTGAAAATAATGTCATCTTCCTCTCCCGTCCTCTCTTTCTGACAGCTTTCTCCATCTCTGAGAGTAAAACTTTTCCTCTTCAAACACAACAACTGTGTGAGTAGCAAGCAAGACAGATTTGTGTGGCAAACCGCACAGAAACACTTTGTGTGTTTGGTGACACCTGTTGAGCTCTCTGAAAAGCTGCATTCGAAAGTACCTGCCCCTTCAAAAAAGCGCTCCGCTCCCCCTCTGTAGGCCTAATACAGTCACTGTAAACAAGTCCTGTGACTTTACTGATATTTGCATTCAAGAATGACAGAGGAGAGAAAGACACAAACATGTGAAGAGGAAGCAGTTGGAAACACTGTGGCAATACTTTCTGGTTTGCTGAGGGACACGCATGAAAAATAAACTCACTCAATATTATTATGTATTAAACTGCATATCAGTGTCATACATAAAGTATTTTAAAAGCATTTCATTTTGGTTCTTTAATATTATAGTCATGTAATATATATTGTAAAAAAAAAAATTGTATGAAGAAATGGCATCTTTGGGTAAAACATATTTGCCAATAACATGTAAACAATTATTTAAAACTCCTCACAGCACATTTCCAGCCTTCACTCTTCCTCTTCCTCTTCGTAAGGAACTCTTGGATGTGGTCTGGATGAAACCTGACAGGAAAGAGAAGAGACGTGATTGCAGAGAGCTGCAGCTCAGCTGAGAGAATGAGTGCCGCACAGATGACATATATAAATCCTAACTAGAACTTCGGCAGCACAGCAGAGGCAGCATTTTTCCAAATGTCAGCACTGTACTGTTAATGCTGTTTGATGACACAGGTTCAGTCATTTTAATTGTATGTTAAATCCAATCACCGGCCGTTTAACATGGAAAATGGTAGATTTCTAGTCACACGCTTCATGACTCTCGTCAGCATGAGGCCTTTCTGTTTATTTTTTAACTATTACTGTATATGAATTATCATTAATTGTGGTACACACCATATATACTGTATGTACAGTGGATGTGGTGGTATAACTCCTTTCTTTGTACAGATGCTACCATATTATGCTGGTGATGTCTGCTTAGACATTTACAAATCCCTCTGTGAACATTATGTAAACTTATCACAGAAAGTAAAATGGCCAGGTCTCACCTCCTGACGTGCTTGGCCAGGGTTTTCTTGCTGGCATGGAGTTTGTTGCAGAAGGGACATTTGTGCTCCTTCTTCTGGAAGGGGACATCGCTGTCGTGCTTCTTCTTGTGTACGGTCAGGTTGGACTTGGTGGAGTAGCGCTGGAGACAGATGTCACACTGGAAAGGTTTCTCACCTGTGTGCACTCGGGTGTGGCTCTCATATTTCCCTGAGAATTTTAGGAAGGGTGCATCAAATAATATACTGTCCTGGGAACACATGTGGGTCACAAGATAAATAATAAACATACGCTTACTATGACTACTGACTTTTACACTGAGTGTCCATCAGGTTGAAGGAAATCTGCTGTGTTTCTAAACACAGAAATTTCAAAGCTTATTCTAACTGGGTCAGGTGGGAACTTTTAGGATTTGAGTGAGCTTATATGGAAGGACCCTCAATATCTTAGGCTGAGATGACCATTTATAGCTATTTTTATGACTGCATAGGCCAAGGACTGAATCCTAATAATATTTCTTAGTTCCAGTCCTATCCTGTATTCCTGTAAGTTAGTACAATTTTAACAAGAGTAAATAGTTTCCACCTGCACGGTCAAACGTCTTGTCGCATTTGGGGCACTTGAGAGTCTTCTTGCTGGAGGTCTGGATGATGACTGGAGCCAGGCCTTCAGGATACACTGGACTCTGGTTCGAGCTTCCTGCTGCTGCTGCATGCATTTCCACCCCTCCAGCAGCCTGCTGTTCTGTCCTTTGTACATCTGAGCTCTGCGGATCTGCGCTCCTCTCTGCCTCACAAACCTCAACAACTGTCTTCTGAGCAATAATGTCTGCATTCACATCTCCTCTTTCTTCCTCCTCCTCGTCCACATCCATTACATCATCACCCTGAACTGGTTTAGATGCCTTGTTCACATCCAGTTTGGCTGTCACATTCACTTCCCCTTTTCCTTCCGCTCTGTTTTTGTTGTGCTGCCTTGATGATGCAGTGCTTTGTTTCTCTTTCGGAGTGCTGCTGCAGTACTCTCCATCATCTCTTTTATACTTGGTGGGTGTTCTCCTCCTACGAGCTGATCTCCGTGTGGTAGCGCTCCTCTGACCTGCAGTCTTCTCCTCTTCAGTTGAGGCTTCTTGATGTAAATCACTGTGACTCTCAGCTAAGTGGCCCTGATTGGAGTTTTCAAGATCGAACAGGGTTCCTTGAACATCGGCTGGGATTTGGATCTCTGTATCAGCTCCTGACAAATTGCTGCAGGTAGTTTCCACTTTATGAGTCCCTCTTGTCTCAGCCTGGGTCTGGATAACACTTATAGGGTGCACTTCACCTTCTTTACATAACAGCTTCAATATATCCATCATGTCCAGGAATCGGGCCGCTTCAGTTAGAGCCGGGACCTCCGTCTCTGCAACAATGCACTCAGCAGTGTACAAGAACCCAAGCAGGTGCTGGAAAACAGAGTCCTCCACGTGCTCCAGAGTCACATGAGTTGTTGCAGAAGGGTTCTTGGACAGCTCAGCGTGGAAATAGCTGCTCCCGTGGGCCAACACCGCCTTGTGGGCACTGTAGGTCTTCCCACCCACAGACACTGACACATCGCAGAACTTCTGCCGGCTCCGGTCCTCATTCAAGAACTTGAGGAGGTTTTGACTGTGCTGTGACATAGTCAGGTGTCTGATTTGTGTGGCTGATTCCTGTAATGTTTCAGAGTTTGCTGGAGCAGTGGAGGAGGGCACACAGTCACCATTGGCACTGACCTGCCTGCCACGTCTGGGACGCAGCATGGGACTAGGCTTTTTCTTCATTGATGTGTCTGCAGGTCTGCGAGGAACCCCTCCTGAAAAGAAGAGGGCTGTCAACAGCGCTGGGACTGAACATGCATAGCTGCTGACTGCTGGGTTTAGATCCACATTTAACAGGAGTATGATACTCAAGAGGCTGGACAAATGGTATGGTATGTAACTGCAACACAGCCATTAAAAATAAAGCTGAAATTAAAGGGACCCTGTTGTCAACATTTATCATAAATATGCATAAAAAAGATGCACAATAACACCATATTGCTAAGATATTTCTAACGCTAATGTGAAAGAGAAAGCTGCCCTCGGTTATAAATACTACACTCAACACAACAGAGGCCTCACTAAATGTGAGCTGAGAAACTCTCTTGCTCTCCTAAATTCCTAACTGTCAGGGCAGAGGGACATTTACATATTCGCTCCCCACCTCAAGGACCCCTAGCATAGTGTTATCAGTGTGACGGGCGGGCCCCCCTCCGAGGAGAGTGTTGACAAACGACCTCTAACGTTACCCTGGAAGCTAACATTTGTACAGACGTTTATTTAACCAGACCTCTTACCTAAGAGTTACCGGAGACGTTTTGAAAGCACCGCGGACCCCCCAGCTGAAATAAGAAACGTGAGAAATAAACGAAGGAATAATAATTTCCTGAATCTGTAACGCCCCACCGGACACCGAAACAAGCCGCTTGCTCATTGGCTGCCTCGGCTTTTGTCCTCTAATGGTCCTTTTTATCCGCGTAAACACAAGTTACGGTGAAATAAATCCAACACATACGCCAGCCAATACCACTATTAGTTAGCATTGTATGCAATACATGGAAAATCAAGCACGAAATAAACGAAGAGAGGGGGTGTTTGGTGCCGATTATTATTATGAGCTCATGACGCGATGGCATTATGGGTAATGTAGTTCCAATGCTAATCGCATATTAATTCGGTTTTGTTTGTTTGTTTTTTTATCTACTACATTTATTTGACAGCTAAAATTCCAAGCTACTTTAAAATTAAGATTCTAACAATACACACACACACACATATATATATATATATATATATATATATACACACACACACACACACACACACATGGTGAAGATACATAACATGACATAATATGGACGGCGAGATGGTTTGGTGGTTATTACTGCCGTCACACAGCAAGAAGGTCCTAGGTTTGAATCCAGGTGTTGGGTGGGACCCCGTGGGAGAGCTTGGCTACCTCCCCTGTCTCTGTGTGTCTTCTCTCTGGGTACTACAGGTTTCCTCCCAGTGACTTGCATGTTGGGTTAATTTGTGATTCAGAGTTGGCCGCATCCACAGGGTGCACCCCCACCTGCTGGGATCAAGCCCAACCAGTGAAATTAGTGGGGAAAAAAAGGA
>VUQJ01037629.1:15521-25975 GCA_015108635.1 Andinoacara biseriatus
CACAGAGTCCTAAAAAAAAAAGAGTTTTAGAGCATTAAACTGTAACTTTGTGGCTACACTGAAAACTTAGAGTAGATGCTGCGTGTTTGTTTGCAAAGGCAAATACAGACCAGCCTTCTTTTTTTTTTTCTTTTTCTTTTTTTACACAAGGCATATGCAGTTATTTACTTTTTTATATTTTTGCAGTTGAGTGCTGGGTTGGGTGTCAAATTACTCTCCAAGATCTGAAAACAAGAGGCTTTAATGTTCAGGAGGGATGGTGGTCAGTATGGGTGTGATAACTTGAGACTGTAATAAGATCACTGAGCAGTCTTTAATTTTTATTTCTTTCATTTCCCTGACGGAACCCTCCCAAAGGGATTAATAAAGTTTAATATAATATAATCTAATCTCAGTATAATGATCTTCCATTTCTCTGCTACAGGCTTGTCTAATGTGACATTTCGGCTCGGAAGCAGCATTTTACACTACCGGAGCAATGGAAAGATTACTCGCAGCCTCACCAGTGTCTCCCTCAGCTTCCGCTCAAGGCAGTCTGCTGCTACGCTACTGCGTGCACACAAAGACTCCAACTACCTCACGCTCTCTCTCCTAAACTCTCGTTTGGTCATGGAGCTCCAGGTTGGGGATGACAAGTACAAAATGTCCGTTCAAAGCCAGAGTCAGGTCAGTGATGGAGAGTGGCACAGTGTGGAGCTCAGCATGGAGACCGGGGCATCAACCTCCAGCTGGACCGTCTCTGTGGATGGAGGAAAGGAGGGAGTAAGCATGCCCCAAACAGCTGTGAGGAATCTGGAGTTTCTAAGCAAGGAAGCCGAGATCTTCCTGGGTGGTCTAAACCTGGACACTGGAGTGGATCTGTCTGGCTGTCTGGGTCCTGTTGCGATTGGGGGGCTTCTTCTCCCTTTCCACTTGGACACAGAGCTGAACCTCCCCAGACCTCAGGAGGAGAAGTTTGTGAGGATAAACAACAACACTGCTCCACAGTATGGCTGCTGGGGAGCCAGCGTTTGCACGCCTAACCCTTGCGGGAACGAGGGTGTCTGCGAGGACCTGTTCGACCTGCATCGGTGCACATGCTCCTCTGAGTGGACGGGCCCCTTGTGTCAAGACCCGACAGACGCCTGCACCTCCAGCCCCTGCGTCTACGGCAACTGCATCAACCTAACTGGAGGGTATAAGTGTGTGTGTGAGCAGGGGTACAGCGGTGAACAGTGTGACGTAGAAGTCGATATGTGTGAAAAGAGCAACTGCAGCCACGGCGCCACGTGCCTTAAAGGCTTCCACACCTACTCCTGTCTCTGCCCTCAAAATCTGACCGGCCAATACTGCGAGTGAGTTCTTCAAGAGTTGATTTCAGTGGCACCAAAGATAGCACACACCTAAAAACAAACAAACAAAAAAAAAAAAGCTTTAGAAGTTGTACTGATTTATAAACTTCTCTCTTACAGCGAGAAACTCCCTGAAATCCCATGGTACATTGAGACCAATCCGTAAGTGCTTTAACATCAAATTGAACTCACTTCGCTAAACCAAGTAAACAACAAATCAGACATTTACGAATGAAACGACATTTACTTTCTGTTTTCTGTCGTCTGTTCAGACTTCCTCAGTTGCCTGTGTCTACATGCGCGGGTACAAGATGGAACTACAGCTGCTTTAATGGAGGAAACTGCTCCAAGGCTGAAGATGCCTGTTACTGCCTGCCTGGATTCACAGGACAGTGGTACGACATGAATAATGATGTTCAGTTTATGTACACTTAACCACTCTAAGTGGTCTTAAAAATCCATGTCAGTGTTGCTGCTGCCCCCAAGTGGCAAAAAAAAAGAAGTTATTATAAGTTTGCCAATGTGTCACTGCATTTTCTCCTTTTTATTGATTTTCCTTTCAGGTGTGAGAAGGATGTGGATGAATGTGCTTCAGACCCGTGTATGAACGGAGGCTTCTGTGTCAACTATGTGAACAGCTTTGAGTGCGTGTGCGATATAAATTACTCAGGGATACACTGCCAAATAGATGTCAGCGACTTCTACTTGTACCTCTTCTTGGGCCTGTGGCAGAACCTCTTCCAGCTCGTGTCCTACCTTGTGATTCGCCTCGACGATGAGCCGGAAATTGAGTGGGGATTCCAGATCAACGATTAGGCCCTCTTTATGATGAACAAAAGTAGCTCGATGTAGAGGGTCCTACTGAGAGATCTTTAGAGCCATTTAACATCCAAAAATCGTGTTAATCGGAAACCACAGCACATCTGCTGGAGGAGAGCTACAGCATCTTTTAGCTGTATGACCCAGTTTTATGCATCGTCCTGTGGGAAGATCCGTGTTCAGAGACATTATGAGCAAATATACCTACATAGTGTTAGCTGTAAGGGGACGCTGCGCTCCTTTGTGGCCTCTTGTGATTTTAGATAAACCAGGTGTACCTGCATTAATCTACAGAACACCTGCAGTATTTACACGATCCATGTTGCAGACACACAGCATCTGAATCTGAGCTTTACAACAAGCTGTCAACACAAGGAGTGCGTCCTCAAGACCAGAAGAAAGGTGGAGCGGTGGCAGTTTATATACAATGTGCGTGTATTTTATTTAGTGTACTGACAGGGTCAGGAATAGAGGTGTGTCTGTGATTAACAGATGTATTTGGTTATGTGGTATTGAATATTCCGCGTTGCACCATGTTTATGAGGGTACATGTATCTGGTTCTCATACTGAAAACCACACACTGGAGAGCTCTTTGTGTGCCTTAAATATCCACTTTTTAATCTGCGACAGCTTTTCTATCAGTGTTTTTGTAACTGTTCAGGGATTCACTCGGATTCAGTTATAATCGAGTGGGTATTGGTGAAATTCCAATATAAGTAACTAGGACATATTTACAAATATTTATGTAAACTAATATGTTGTTCTGCATGCAGTGCATACAGTACCTGTTATTTATACAGTATATACAGAGGTGGATGTTCATGTCAAACATGGATAAAGACTGAAATGATGAGGTCAGCAGATGCAGTTTTTTCTACTCTTGGCACCATGTGATGTCACTGAGTGGACATCCCTACTATGGCCATCAGGTACACAGCCCCACTCAAGGATTGAACTGATGGGCTGCAAAAGCCCAATATATAATAAACTGCATCATACTGAACTATGAATAATCCAAAGCTACTCTGGTAGAGTCCAAAGATAAAAATATAGAGATGGAAAATGAGCATTAAAGGTCCCTATAAGAGAAAAAATAAATAAATAAATGTGAAATGTTTGGAAAACAGTTGTTTTTATTTAAACCCTTTATATACATACTTCTCTTCTGAAACAGGCACATTCAAGAAAACACTATTTCACTTCAGTCACCTGGCGATAACAGCTCTCAATTATGATGTCGATAAGATGTACAGACATTTCAACAGAAAGTTAGTAGCATCTATACGTACACGGGCCAGGACAGATTCAGTAAGGCTCTGCTGGTGGCTCCAGGTAAGACCACTTTTCCCTCAAAAACATGCCTGATTAAATACTTATCATATACAGTAGTTACAAAAACAACCATAGTTTAACCTGACCAGTGGATAATATGTTGCAGCAGGGATCATGAATTCATATTATATGTACATGATGTAAGGCTGCTGCGGAGCTGCTAAAACAATGACACCCTACACAATGGACTGCTTACTTCATACCATAATTAGAAGCTGCACATAAAACCAACACATCCATCCCAGGAGTTAATAAGGACTCGTCAGTCACGGTCGTGCAGCTTACAATCACAGAGCTCTTTGTAGATCCTCTTTCGTATCTTTGGTATGTCCTGTTGTGAGAAGTGGAGGGGTCTTGTCAGAGCAAGGCATCTAGAATACTGTCAGAGAGAGAGAGAGATTATGTAGTGAGCAAACGGTGGACGCGTATCTGAAACAATAATGCACGCAAGCAAAGTCGGGTTTACCTCCAAAACGAAAACACCGCAGTCATTCTCATTGGTCTGCTGGGGGATTTCCTGTGAAGAGCAGCAGGGGGAGTCAACACATCACATCAGTTCAAACAGGTAATGGTTTGAGCCTCCATGTGGTGTCATTTCAGGACAGCGTACCTCATCGAATGCCACCGTCCACCCACTTTCAAAAGCAGTCTGCTTCTTTTCTTTTGCTTCTGACATCAAGTATTTCAGGATGTTCTGTTGAGAGGAAAACATTCAGAAAAAACTGGACATACAGTATTTTGTTCAAGTAAATGCATGCACACCAGGTTTATAATTACCCTTGCAACTTTCTGGAGTGCGTTCCCTTGAGAGTCGTAAAGGCAGATTTTCTTATTGACAATGTCGGCTGTCACCAGACACCAGTGAACCTCCAGATGGATGGGCACCAAAAGAAGGCTCTTGGAAAACAAATCCACCTGGATAAGAGACACAAGGTTACAGCCGCTCAGTCTGGCTCCTCTTTATTTCTCACAAGACACTTTGTAAAGAAATAAAAGTTAGATTGGTTATTTTTCTTCTGGGGAAAAATATGACAACAGAGATTGGACAGGCTATCACATCATTTCCATTTAAGACCTCACCTGCTTTGTCCATCGCTTAACACCGTCATATCCTTTGGTCATGAGCTGCCGGTGGAAGAAGCTGTTAAGAAAATGGACCTAAAAGTTGAGACAAATGGACATCGTCGATTATAACAGTCAAACACACTCAGATTTAAAAGGTCTTGGATCAGAGATAATTACAATGTACCGTTAAAGAAACTGGATAAAGATTGAGTCTACAGTAGATCAGTTTCTCATAGGATCCACAGGGGGAGTGTGGAGCACTGTGGGGGCCACGTTTTTCCATTAATAAAAAAAAAAAAAAAAAAAAATAACACTAGCTTTGAGTTCACAAGTCTAATAAAACTTTGCAGAAGGGAAAACAGTCATGACGTTCACCGAGTACAAAGTCTGTTTCAGAGATTTGCTGACAGACAAAAACAAAGCAAATAGATCGATGGTTGAAACGTAGCAGCAATTTTTCTGTGCGAGGTCTCCTTCCTGTAATGACTGATCAAAACAAAGACTGTACCTGGAACCGAGTTTGAGCCCTGCAGTTACCTCTGTGCCAATTAAAATATAAAATATGATAGGTACAAGCGCCTGTTTCACACCAAACGTTAAGCACCTTATCAGAAACATTCAATTGAGTAGAACTGCATTAAATTTAGTGCTTGAATAAAATATTAAAGCTATTTGTTGAGACACGGGTCAAATCAATCAGTGGAAACCACAATTATCAATCCGTCAATTCAAAATCAGGCTGATCCACCTTTCATCATAATGTGGATGCCCCCACATGCCTGGATGCACTCCCAACTAGGAATGGGAATGCCCCTCATGAGACAGATGATGTGATCTCCTGGATAGTCCGGGGTGTGTCAGAGTGTTGTCTGGTAGTTACCTCTCCACTGCACCCGTTGTCACATTCATTTGCACCAAATCAGATAAAATTGATTCATAATGGTTTATGCTTCCTAACTGGCCCGATTGATATCCATAAAGTTTAACTGGCGTTGTGTTAGACCGTGATGCTCCAGTGTTCCCTTACATTTTCTGATCAGTGTATTTGAGTGGGATGTGTCCTCTCCTCTTCTATAAATGGAAACCATTATAGTCATTTCCAACCCAAAAGTAACTTTGCATGATTTCAAGTTCAAAATTATCCTCATCATCTTATACTAGGCTTTAATGCAGAACTACAGTCGCTCCTCGGTCTGAAACTAGATATTTTTCATCATTTTAACAGTAGATAAACAACAGGAAATGCAGAAAAGTGTTAATGCATTATAAGATATTATAGCCCCTCTAATAACTCTGGTATGTAGAAATCTCTCCTTTGGCATTCCAAACAGATGTTGAAATACATGCTTGTTGTTTAATTACCTTGTGATGGGAAGACTCCATGATCAGTTCCCCATACATGTTCATGACCTTCATCAGAAACAACAAATGCATACATACACCTGTTACAGTCACATTCGTGTAAATGTTTCCATTCAAAAATCAGCATGGCATGCATGGTGTGATGATAATAACCTGGTCGTTGAGCCAGTTCTGATCAGCCAGTGTCAGCAAATCGTCCAGAGTCAACGTGTGTTTCTTGTAGACCACCTGAAAGCGTGGGACAGACTTCTGAAGGATCGCAGCTCGGTATCTGATAACCTCAGAGAAGATTATGTTTTTCCTGAACAGACACAAAAACAAAAATCTTTACAGATTCCACTCAGAAATCTCCCAGCCAGTCTTTACACCCAGTTACAATGAAAACAGAACTGCATTAATCGTGCACATACTGAGAATCACGTTAGTCACACCACATGAACACAACAGAATTCTGACTTCTGATTTACCTGTCATTAAAATCAGTGTTAAATTTCCCCTTAAGATGTCTCAACAAGTCACTCTTATGTAGTGGGATGAAACTTCCATATTTCCTGTAGAAGTCCTCAAGAAATTCTAGAGAAAGACAGAAACACGGTCATCCCAACGGCCACGTGAGAAAACAAGTACACCAAAATTTAACTATGTACATACCGTGGATGTCCTCTGTCAGTGTATTCAGGCTGACATCAACCTTAGGGGAGATTGTTCTTTTACTGCCGACTCTCTCATCACCATCTCTGCGTGTACTCTGGTCCTGACCTGGAGTCACAGAAGTCTGTTCTGAAGGGCCGTCAGCCACGAGCCTTTGTGCGGGCATTGTCCTGCTCAGTCTAATCCCTTTGCATGAGTTACTGTCTGCATTCAGTAGGGGTTTGGCAGAGTGACAATGTCTTAAAGGGTCTTTAATTTCACTAAACTGTACCAATGATTCCCTAGGTATGGTCTGACCATCGGTCCCTGCAGGTAAATTTGTTTCCGTATCCCGGTTCTGTAAGCAGTTGGATGGAATAACCGCTTCCGGCAGAGTGTCAGATTCATTCAGTTTCTGTAGACAATTCTGCCTTCTATTGGCATCCTCTGAACCTCCAGTATCACATCCAAGGGATGACAAAAAGGTGGATGTTTTTGTTAGGGAATTTTCTGTATTTAGCGCGTGGTAGGCTGAACCTTTCCTTTTATTTGTCCGCCTCTTTAAACTGAGGTTCCGGCCTGAGCCAGCGCTGAAGCGTTTTTTAGCTCTAAATATCCCCAAGTGGCACTTTTCTCTCCACTTCCTCCACATCCAAAGCTGTAATTTACAGTACAAGCGCCTCTTGGCTCGCCTGGACATATGAGAGACCCCATTGCTGAAAGACATGGATCCCTTCCTCCCCTTCTGCTGGCTCTGTGCTCGGTGCATCTGTCAGAGAGTGAACGTCTTCTGGAGAGCCAAGTAAGAGCCAGACGGCTCAAATGCAGAAGTGGATTTTATTTGTGCTTTTCTGCATCATGAGACAGACACTACAGCCGCTACGAGACTGAGCAGTTTCTCCTTTAAGTGGAAAGGTGAAGTAACGTGAGATGATGAGGTCTGAAGAACCCACAATTTGACAGAATTTTTACAGCTTACTCCGGGGTCCTTGCCCTGGCTTTGGTTTCACAGTCTGAGCATCTGCTGCAATACAGAACAAATTTTTTATTACACGAGTCACTACACACGTGATCAAAATGGTTTAATATATAGATCTGATTACACAGAAATTCCCAAAACAGTAGTAAACCAATCAATGGCTGAATTCTGCTAAATTACTCAGCTGCGCTGTATCCACAGTGAAATGCAAACTGCTGTTTTAATGTAAACTTAAAGTAAACGTCTGGATGAAAGACTCTGTAGGTGAGTTACAGACATGCCTGCAGGCGTGCATGCGCAGCACATGTTCCCCCCCATACAAAGGCGTGCTACCAAACACACATTTTTAGAAACAGTAACATCTGATTACCTCCGGGCTGTCAGACCGGGCAGGGCTCACTGTTTCGCCCGTCTTTCCTTTTTTTTCCTTCTAGACACGTGTTTCAAAGTATGGACCCTTACTAAAAAAAAATGCTAACCAGCTCGGTTTGAAGATACACAGCAACTGGCTGCAACAAATGGTGAGCAGCTAGCCGCACACTCCCGTAGCCGCGCCGGTTCTGCCTCGTTTGGCTCAATGAAACCACCGAATCGGAAAGAGTTTTTACCGGATACCTTTTGTCTACGTGTACCTTCTGAAAAAATGCAGCTTTTTTTATTCAAGACACGATGTTTGGAGCTAATTACCTATAGCATACTTAGCATCCACGGTAGCCGATGGGAAGATCGGATCAAGCAGACACGGAGGCAACGCGAGGGACGCCTTGCTGTGATTGGTTGTTAGAGTTTGGGTAGATCCAATCAGTTTACCTTGTAGCATGCGTCACTCTCAGCTTGACCAATGAAAAAATCGCATTTCTTCTTTGTTGTACCTCAGTTTAGAAGCATGAAGGTATTACTACCCTCTGCAGGCAGCTGATCATATTCTTGTGCATAACCCAGCGGCATGTGTTGTTGGCTCTCATGTTGAGCGAGCATTTTACTTACAGAAAAGCAACCTGACAGTCTTTTGAGTATTTTTAATGTAATACACATTAAATCTTTTAGGAGCACACTCACATACCCGGGTAGATACATCCCCAGCTGTCTGCATGCATTGCTCTAAACAGATAGATTACGGACTACAGTAAGTTCTTCTTTCCTTCTAATTAATGCCGTCTTTTCTTTTGCTTCTTAGTTTTACTATCCACCATCCATTTGTGCTTTTTTTTTTTGCTTCTTGTCTTTAAAGTTGATCTTGTTATTTCATTAAACCACGGAATGCCCGGGAGCCCAGAAGAGTCTGATTTCACATCCTGACATTTCAACTCTAATCGTATCTCATTAATAAAGACAAAGCTGCAGCGGCATCAGAATAAATTACATCTTTGTGATTCTTTGTCACTTTTTTTGCCTTCCCACCTTCTGCAGCCATTGACTATTAAACAATTACGGGAATCCCCTACTAAAACTAAACTAAACATAAAAACAAGATGCCAAACAAAACAGTACAGAGTTACTTGTGGTCATTGCTGATAAGCAGTCCACAACCACCTCTTATTCCTTATTTTACTCTCTTCCATATCATTTCATTATTTTTTTTAAGTAGATGGGAAAAACTAAACTATTTGCAATTTCAGGAGAAGTCAGCACTGCAGTAAACAGCCAATATTCTGGGCACATCTAAAAATCATCAACACTGCTGTAAAGTTTTTGCCCTCTTTTGGATCAATGTTTTTAATGCCCCTGAAAAAGTTTCCAATTTTTAAAATTATATACAGTATTTAGATTTTAATATAGATGCTGTTTTTACATTTGTTTTACAAAAACTATTACATTTAAGACATGTCTTAGATATATAGTCTCAAGCCTCACCTCTTTTCTTTATACTGTGCTTGGAAAGTGGCAAATAGGTGCAGCAATGTATTCAAACATGCAAACATAGATGAAATGCAGCATTTTAGGCAAAAACTGAGTTTATACTGTTCTAACAAGCTTCAAAGTCAATATTTGAAAGTCAGTACAGTCTGAACTCTCTGTTTTTCTATCCAGGTTTGCTTTTACTGCACTGAAAAATGAAGTTGTTGCCAATCAGATGCTTTCCAGATGGTATTTCATGGTGGATCAAACTCTGATGGTACTTTTCTGCATTCATAATTCAATCAATTTTGATCTCCAACACCACTGTCTGAAATACAGCCACAAACCATGACAGTACCCCCGCTGTGTTTTACAGAAGGCTCGCTTGACCTCGTCCCCACATGTTGTCAGTGATTTGAAACAAAATTTTCATCTCTCCATCAGACCTGTTTCCACTGATTTTCAGTCCAGTTCTTGTGTAATTTGGCATGCCTCAGCCTTTTCTCCCAGTTTTGAAGATACAACACTGCTTCACGCCTTGAGTAATGTGGCTTTTTTATGCTTGAATGATTCATAGGTCAGTGTTAAATGAATTAATAAACAAAAAACTTCGACAGACTGCTCAAGAGCACTTTAAAAAAATACAAGAAGGTGTGTGTCCTTGGAAGCAAACTATAAAGAATTGAGGGGTGGTTCAAGAGTTTAGCACAGTACTAGTAACTGTGAGTAACTGTGATTCAATGCTGAATGGATGAGACCCATTTCTTTACATGTTATCCTGTATTTATCTTGGTTATTTACTTTCAAACCTCTGCAGAAACACACAGAGCTCATAACCAAAATGTCCTTATTAAAATCACTGCTACACTTCACAGCCACGACTCTGTGTGTCACTCTTTTCTGAAGCCATTCAACCTCTGCACACTCCCAATACTTTGTGAAATTTGTTAGAGTGAATGGAGGACTGCCACAGTCCTTGCTCTGCACTTTATTGCTCATTTAAGAAAAGATTTGAAATCCTGTCATCAGTATCTCTGTCGCCTGCTCCTGCCCCCGAGTATAATGTGCAGATGGTCTAATACAGAACAAATATGCG
>VUQJ01037630.1:0-14613 GCA_015108635.1 Andinoacara biseriatus
AAAAAATACAAAAAACAAAAAAAAAAAAAAAAAAAATGCAGGAAATAAAATGCTGAACAAGCACAGCATATAAACAGAACAACTTCCTGTGCTGTCTTTAAAACAATGAACCACTAAGAGAGGACAGTAATACTACCACTGCTTTTCACAAATCTTCATGTGTTTCCTAAACTATTTGTTACCTGGACTGGGCAAAGACCACATCATACACAGCCTGCTCATCCTTACAAAGTTTGAGTTGATGCACCTTGCATGTCCGATCGGGAAGTGAGACCTGAAACGAAACCCCATTTTCTATGTTTTGTAATTAAACATACAATCCAGATGCTTTGCCACCATTTAAATGAAACCCTTAACAGTGAAAATAGAATAGAATAGAATAGAATGCCTTTATTGTCATTATACAGAATGTACAATGAGATTGGAGGGCCACTCCTGTTCAGTGCCATGCTGTAGAAAGTCACACTTCCTAAAATATAAAATAGAATTTCTAAAAATATACAGAAAATACACAATATAGGAGTGCTAGATATTGTTCAGTATGAATAATATAATATTGCACAGAGATGTGGGTATTGTACAGTTAGAGTGGGTGAGTGCGAGTTCAGGGTGGCTAATGCTTTGGTGAAGAAACCGGTCTTGAGTCAGTTTGTTCTGGCTTTAATGCACCTGTAGCGCCTGCCAGAGGGCAGCAGGTCAAACAGTTCAAAGCCAGGGTGTGAGCTGTCCTTCATGATGTTTTTGGCTTTGTTGAGACAGCGGGAGGTGTAGATGTCTGTCAGGGAGGGGAGAGGGCAGCTAACGATTCTTTGTGCTGTCTTGACTACACTCTGAAGGCTTTGAGTGTGTGATCACTGATATACTAATACAAAGACAGAGGTTCAAAGTGTCTGTGTGAGTTTGTGTGCCTCTACCAGTGGTTTTCCTTTGGAGTCCAGCTGGTCTTTGGTTCGCCGAAGAAGCAGAGTCCTGGTCAGGATATTGAGTCGCTCTCTGCCTCTCTTGGAGCCGTTGTCCACCTGATCTTTCCACAGTTTGTACTCATCAAACGGAGAACAACGCAGAAACCTGAAAGATGGAGGCACACAGTAAATGAACAGGGTCTCATTCATGAAATACATAAATTATTTATGATGCAGTTTTCTCATTTCTCTAATTTGTGCCTCCTCGTCTCCTGCTTCCATCATTCTGCTTCTGACACAGATATTAAGTTCAATGCTTCAGGCTGAAGAATGTATCGATAGATCAAAGGATGAAGGAGGCTTTCCAATGGAGCTATAATCAAGGATGCAAAGGTGAATCCTCTGTGGAGGTGTTTTTTTATCAAGTGTAAAACAGGCGTGGCACACAGCTGAAATATGCAAACCAAGGCGAGAAGAGGACTTGTATGCTGTTTCCATTTTTACGATGTTCACCTGCGTGATTAAACATTCTGGCCTTCATGGTTTACAAGTGGGTTATTAAAATTAGCTATAACATGTCATACAGGGCCATATGGATAATATACCTAAAAATAGCCCCAAATATTTAAAACAATTAAACACTAAGAAATGAGAAAGTGGGTGAGTGAACTGACATGAGTAGATTATGAATTTATCATATGAACATTTATCTTGTGCTTCATTATAGCTTTTGTCCTGGTTGCATGCTTTATTTATTCATATCATATTTTGTATTAAACACATGTGTAGCAGACTAACAAAACAGAGGACAGTTAAAAACTTGTATTGTGCTGCTGTCTTACTTGAGAAGCGAGTACATGTCCAGCAGGTTGTTCTGAATGGGTGTACCAGTGACAGCCCATCGGGCTCTGGCCCTCAGCTGACAGACCGCCATGGAGGTTTGCACTTTGGGGTTTTTGATGTTGTGGGCTTCATCAAGAATAATGCGGGCCCAGGCCACTCGCAGGAGGGGAGCTGAACGCGGCGGCTAAAGAAAAATTACATGAAGTGTGTTTGTAAGTTTTCTAGTTTTGGTGAGAGTGATTTTTCCAATACAACACTAATTTTTGGGGTACTAAAAAAGGCTGCTAGCATCTTCAGATGCTTTCTATCATAAACATAATATTTACCACATCATTGTTTTCCTTGGTGGGTTTATCAGCTTCCTCCTTCTGGGCTGGAATCTCCTTGGAGACTAGACTGTAGGTGGTCACCACCACATCGTAATCCGCCAGCCTGGTGGACACATACAGAACACAGCATTTAGTTTTTGTGATTCAAACGGCTCAACTGTACTCCATGCATACTTTTTTCATATTTTCCTGAGGTGTGTTTTGCAAAATAACGACTCACACTGAAGCCTTTTTGTTCCCATTAGTCAGGTATACCATTGTACTGAGTGCTTTCATTGACAACCATTCTCTTTATAAAAGTTTGAAAGCCACAGTTGTTCCTAGGTTGATTTAATGTGGCCTCTACCACTACAAACTGAGGCAGAAGCAGAGCAGACAAACAATACCGTGTATGTGTTTGTGGAAATGTGTGCAGCTTTCTCACACTCTGGAACTTCTCTCACGGCTCGGGCCATGGTACAGATACACCGTCAGCTTGCCTGTCCTGACATGTCTGTCAACCTCCTTCTTCCAGTGGTGCACCAGTGAGGCAGGGCAGATGATAAGAGTCCCTTTAGACACCACTAAGCTGGAGTCTGGATATAAAGCAAGGAACTGATTTAAAAGGAGGTACTGTGCAATTTTACTTTGAACTGCGGGAAAATGATTGAGTTTACCTAGCTGTGTTTTGTCTGACCCACTGAAACAGTGACAAAAGGTTATAGTTACCAGTTTTGGATAACCAGCTCTCCAGCTTTTTCTCTTCCTTCTTTCCATCGTCCTCCTTCGCCTTCCTTTTCATGGCCAGTATCAGGGAAATCATGGTCAAGGTCTTCCCCAGACCCATGTCATCCGCTGATTCAAAAATAATCCAAATGAGATGGACAAGAAAAAACAATGAAGAAACATTGTCATGTGCAAGTTTGTTGCAGTAGAAAGAGTATTTATTGTCAACTATTTTTAATGAACCAAACTGATTGGCCTGATAACAGGATATGCTATTTTACATCCTGCATGCAAAATAACAATGTAAATGTAATAAATAGACCCCGCTGGCTTATTTCCAACTCTAAAAGGAGGAAGAAAATCATGTTAATAAAATAAAAAAAAAAAATACATACAAAACAAACACACTCACCCAGAATTCCTCCACAAGGATTCTGCGTTTCTCTCCAGAGCAGCCAGGCCAAAGCTCTCCTCTGATGGGCCAGCAGTGGCACCTGAGCAACCAATCACAATGAGGCTATGTTAGACTAGCACAACTGTCCAATCAAAAGAAGAAAAAAAAAATCAGAAGTATTCATTCTAAAATATGAGCTGAATTATATGTATACAAAGATTATATCCAGTGATTTTTTTTTTTTAACACAGTAATCCAAAACTACGGGCTACAATCTGATCTGAAACCACAAAATGTTGCTGAATTGTTGGAAGCAGAAAAACATCATCAGACTTGGCGAACGCTCACATTGCAGGGAAAAGTGTCCAAATTTATTATTATTTTTTATACAATGAAAAGCACAAATTAAACAGAATCCAATCTTTTATTTAAATGTTGGTACTAAATCAGATACAAGGCATCTTTCATGCAGTACAGCCTCAGTCTGACCAGCCAAATCAGAATTCAGTTAACGCTTACATCACTCGCCTGAGCTGAGTGTCTCGTGAAACTTGCTGATAGATGAAGTTAAAAGTGGGATTTCATATCTTGAAATTTTGGAATAAAAAGTGTTTCAGTGAAACTTTTCCTGCTACAGTTCAGCCTCTCCTGTTATGAGTTGTCTCTCATCCTCTGGCTTCTGGATCACATCAGCATAAAACTGTATTCAGTGTAACTACAGTAGCTGACAGAACTGCAGTGAGTTCCCTTAATTTTTGAAGTTTTGCCAGAAAGTAGTTGTTATGAGATTTTTTTTTTTTGAGAGAATGGAAAGCCACGCTAGTAAGTGAAGCAGTGTGTAACCTTGATGCCCTTGGGGTCAGGGGCCTCAGCCTCAGCATCAGGACAGGACTCCAGTGATTTGTGGAGATGGTCGATTGCCTCGCAGGTGGCATTTTTCACCGCCAGAAGACGGTCGTTGGTCATTCTCCCCCCATAAAATGTCTGTGCCTGTGGGTTTGCTGGAAACATTAATAATTAAGGATTAAATTATGTGTGTAGTAATAAAACTGGTGAAACACACACACACACACACACACACAAAAACCTCCATCAGAAACATAGTTATTGGGGAGGACAAACAGCCACCAGTACTCGCTCCAATAAGAGTTTTACAGACGTGTTTTTATCTTTCCCATTTGGCCTACCTCCATACATCTGGGTGTATCCCTGGCTCAGCTGGAGCCCCAGAGAGCTGCCAGAGGCCTGGTGATGGTGCTGACCCGGGGCTGGAGGGGCAGGGAGCAGGATGGTTCCACCCTGTCGGCTGAATGGGTTGATCTGGGTGCTGCTGACACCAGAATCACTGCTGCTACATGCTTCCTCGGACTCTGAAAGGGGTTTACATATTACAGTCACAGTGAGGAGATACAGACATCCAGGCAAATGTAAGAGATTTGCTGTATTTATTACTTGTACATGTCTTTCAGGCACAGAATAAATATCAAACTGTTTTCACAATAAATTACATAGCAACACAAATACAAACACAAACATGTCTTACAAGGTTTTACTTGTAATTACAGGGCCTTCACAATACACCCTTAACTAGGAATATAACAGGGATTCATAGTGGAATAACTAAACAGATAAACCAGCTGTTAAATAGACATTGACCTTCCTGTGCAGTGTGACTCCTACCAGGCTGAGAAGCAGCAGTGAGGCTCAGTGACTCCAGTGCTTCCTCCAGCTCTTTAACCTGTGTCTTCAGCCTCTCCCCTTTATCTGGCAGGGCCTCCATATTCACAGAGGACAGCGTGGCCTTATCAAAAAAAAAGAAAAAAGGTTAAAATTGAAAGACATATATGAAAAGGCCTCTCGTCGGCCAAAGTATCAAACTGAACAGTTGCTCTGTATTATATGATGTTGTGACACGTCCCCCTAAAGTGGGCCAGATCCATTTTACAGTTTATAGTGTTTGAGTGTGACGCACACATTTAGCTCTTGCAGAGCTAAACAAGGAAGGTAGAATTTCTAGACAAGTACAGCTCACATTAATACAGCACACAAGTATTATTAAACGTATTTTTTTTAATAATATACATCTAGGATATAAAGCATTGACACATTGTGGCTTCATAGGCTGTTAAACTACAGCTGGATCAACACTGAGAAAAACTGTCTGGCATCTGAACCTGAATGCTGACTGTATTTGCAGGCAGTGCTGCAAAAATACATTTTCACTAACAAAAATGTAATCCAGTTTTCCCCACACTATTTCACAGACAGCCTGAGAGTCAGAAATACAGCAATCAGTGGATACTGATTGCTGGTGATTTAAAAATCCAATATATCAGACAATATTTTTTTCTTTTGGGCACACAAAAAACAAACATTGGTCATGTGCAGCTGTTTATTTACTCATTTACACTCTGCCTGACTCTGCTCAGATCAGCTGGCTGTGGAGTTTGAGCTGATGCAACTGTGTATTGCCGACAGGGAAGTTGCCGACATCAACACTCATAATGTGGTTTGAGAGTGTTTCTCTCGTCTCTTTTTTACTTTTTTCCACTTTCATTTATCGGCTTTTATAAATGCCTATAGTGGTGGACCTGCAAGAAGCTAATACCAGCCGATTACACATGAGCCTTATGATAAACTGTTCAGGCAGAGATAAAGGCACTTCACTCTTGACTCACTGACATCTCATGGCTCAACAATGACATGGCTTAACTTGAAAAGGTAACTGCAGCTTCAACTACTGCCTACTTTGTAAGGTAGCGTAGCAAAAAGAGCAAACTTTAAGATTTAAAGGGAAAAGCACATTCTGAGAGCTTGCAGCTCATTTATTAGGATATAATTAAAAACACTACACATATTCTGCAGGGATTAGGATCATCTGCAGTGTTCAGGGAAATGCAACCTAGGAGCTACTGACATGAGCGTATTGGCATGGCTGATTACTGTTTGTTTGAGGTGCATACCTTCCCGTTTTTGTTAAACATTATTATAATAATTCTATGTCAGGTTTTAAAGCAATGCAGGGCTCATGAATGACATGTGTGGTCCCCTCTTCCTCTCACCTTTTTCTGTTGGAGCTGAGTAGTGAGCAGGCTCTGGAGCCTTTTGGGATTTTCCACCAGATTTTTGATCTTTGAAGCTGGCTGGAATCCTGGGAAGTTGGTCAGAGTCTTTTGGAAAGTGGAAACAGGAGGAGTTTTCTGTGGAGCAGGTTTCACTGACACCAACACTACATCATCATCATCATCGTCTTGGGGACTTTTGGGATGACCGGACTCTGACTGTGTTGGTTTGTCAGATGTGGGATTCCTGCTGTCATCAGAGTCTCTGGATGCAGGTTTAGAGTTGGTTTTTGCTAGGGTTTGACTGGTTTCTTTCACCAGAGAGGGTTCACCATTAGATGGTTGCTGGGGTAAGGTCTTGTGAGAAACTGATGCAGTTTGATTAATTTTCTCAGAATGAACAGTCTTGATGCTGGAGGTAGAAATGTGCTTTTCTGCTTCTCGCTGCTCCGTGTGGTTCTCTTCAGTATCTCGAATCTTCTCTGTTCTTTTTCCCACACCTTTTTCTTTGGGCCTGTTGCTCTCCTCATTGGAAACTCTCTTTTTTAACTTCATTCCTGGTGGAAGCTTTTTACCTTGGTAAGTATCCGATGTCCTGAGCTTACCCTCCTCCTTTTCTTCCACTCCTGCACATTGTTTTCCCTCATTTTCTTTCTGATAATTTTCTCTTCCTTCAGCTTTGTGACTTGGTTCTTTTTCCTCTTGTCTACCGCGGTGCAACTTTCTCCACTCAGAGTCCTTCTCTGTCTGACTTGGTGCCTTAAAGGGGTTTCGTACAGGTGGAATACAGGATTCCTGTAGCTGTGAGTCAGTTAGAGGGCTTCGCTTTTCATTTTCTGGCTGCTATCAAGGAACACAACACATTTTTTAAAAAAATATACAGCAGAAATTTGCAGGAAAGTGTTTAATAACAGCTAAACCCTCCTGAAACATTGAAAAAAAAAAAAATCAGAATAAGAATAAAATATGTTCCAACCAACTCGTTACATTCTATGTAAGGCCAGAATTTTTGATTGTTTTTCTAATACATTTTTTATTTTTTAATAAATGAATGAATGCACACACATATTTATATGTATACAAATAAGAGTGTGTGACAGCACTTACTGCAGTCCAGGGTACATTTCCACACCACCGCTGGCCTGCTTGTTTACCAGTAACACATCGGTAGAACAACCTCGAAAAAGAGAAGGAACTTAAAGTCAGAGGCACAATCCCACCAACCTGGTGTCAAGTCACATACGTTGTGTCTAAGCGTGCAATTTCAAAAATAACTTTCTGTTTTGGGACATAAATCACATACACACACACCTGTAGCCCTGGTGTTGCTGACTGTAGTTGAGAGCCTGGAGTTCCACCACTGAATCTTCATGACAGAGGCAGTGAGAAGGTGAGATACTGGAGACATAATAATGCAGATCAATCAGAGATTTGTGCAATACACACATATATGTTTTACCAATAAAATGAACTAACATGCCACTGAATAACCACCAGTTTTAACCCCAGAGGATTGGAGAGAGGCAATGAGTGTGATAAATTTGGCTACTGGGATGAATACAACAAAAGCCATAACTTTTTATTTGGTGCAAAGGCAGTGTGACAACAGATGGTTCAGATCATTGAATGCAGTAGAGTGGTCAATGGACATCATGGGAATACCTGGTTTGCTGACTGAAATCACAGCCTTGCTTGTCAACGCAGACATAAAAGCTCTTGCCTTTATTTGGTCCATCCTTTACGCCGGTTTTTAACATACACACGCCGTCTGTGGGTGACAAACAGGTCTTTATTTTAATCTTTTTAAGAAACCTGCAAAAATGATACTCTCTGTACGCGAAAGGTGCCGTAGTTAAGCCAAAGGATAAAACTGATTGTTAATTAAATTGCCTTGTCATGAACATATCATGCAGTTTATCTGAAGCTAACACACAAATAGAACCTCCTGAAGCTAAACACAATATGCAGTTCCGCATTTTTAACATACAATTAATTCCCACTGACTTGTTCCAACTTACCGTGGACATAACACAAAACCTTTTCCATTTTGCCAATACTTGTAGCTCAGTTTCAGTTGCTAGAACGTGTGGTGACGGGCTATATTTTGTATGGACCAATCGCAGCTCTCTAACAATACATCCGGTCTGCAAACATCAGTGTAAAAGTCAAGGTCAGCGTCATTTAGCAAAATTGCATTATGTTGGCAAAATAAATGACTAATAATTTTTAGACTTTAACCGATAAATATTCAGCATATATCCAAAATAAAAAAAATAAAGTGAACGAATTCCAGTTTACAGTCGCTTGATGACCCTTATTGTGAAATATTTTTTCCTTAAACCGGATATTGTACAAAGCTTTTCTGTTAGGTTTTTTGCTATTGGATACAAAAATTGTTTTTAAATATATAAAAACGTATTTATAATTTATATAAAATAAAAATACATTTTTAAATAATTTAGCGAGAGCATAGTGTAAGACTACATTACCCACAATGCAACAGCTACTTTATCATTTTTTCGGGGTCTCGCGGGCTTTGTTTTGTTATGGCGGCAGGCTTCGAAAATTCAGTTTGTTACCTTTGTATAATGCCCGCTTTCATCACAGTGAACCAGCTTTTCTCCTGAGTTACAGGTAATTCCTATATTTTTGTCATGTTTATTAATGTTGCAGTATCGTCACTACAGTGTAACACTCGGGAAAAGTTGTTATGAATTAAGTAAAACGCAGCAGGCAGAATCGCAGGAGTGTCGACGAGGGAGCCAAAGCCTTTTAAATGAAGCGATATTTGACATGAATGAAAAGGGCACTTCTAGCTGCTCTGTGAGACACATGTCATAAATGTCAGCTTGTCTGTGATTTTGCTGTCTGCTTTTTAATAGACGTCAGCGTTTAGATCACTGTTAGCATCCAAATATGTGAAACTAACACTGGCAACCGTGAAGAAATCAGTCTGAATAAAATGACCAGTCTTTTCTATATATACCGTTACTGAACGTCAGCTAGATCGTGTTGGACGGTGTTTATTCGCGTCGTGATTAACCCTTAACCTGTCAGTATAATCTGTCGTTTCAATCCCGGATTAGACAACCCTTCCTGAGACATCGTGGCCATCATGTCATCTCCAGCTGGCCTTCAGTACTCCCAGGCAGATTTATTGGTCCGGTGGATGCCAAGTAGCACCAGAGCCGGAGTTATCCTTAATTCCTCCCCGGATTCAGTTGGCCCCTTGCGGCACACCTCTGCCGTGGGAACCTCGCCCATGCTGCCAGATGATTCCTTCGTTTCCGACTTTGCCCCCTTGCCCGCATCTACAGACAGTAGCTGCCTCGGCTTGGATGGATTTACACGGGCAGCAGGAGGAGAGAGGACTGGGGCTGACGGGCCCGTGAACGGTTTGAACTCTTTCCCAATGAGAAATACAGATGGACAGCTTCACAGTTTGGATGAGCTGGCAAGCAAGTCACAGGATCTGCCCCTTATGATGAAGCTTGAACAGGTATGGACATGGGTGTTTTACAGAAGCTGTTGTCTCCTGTAACTGAGGCTGTTTATGTCAGGCTAGCTTGTCTATTTTTGTGAAGATGAAAAGTGCTTTTATATAAGAGGAGACAATCAAGTTGTCAAAATTAGGACTCAGTTCTTAGTGAAGCCCTGGTTGGGATTGTTTAACAGAAATATTAGAAGTATGTGACCTAGCCAGCTGAAACTGGCAGCCATCCCTACTGCCATGCATCCGAGGAGACTGACTTTCAAGATCTAACATAAATAGTATCAATACTGGGAAGCCAGAATGTTACTGGTTTATAGCATCAAGCGTGAGTTGGATTTACAAAGCAAATTACACATTTATTACTAATGTAATAAAATAACATTATTAAAAAAACGTTATTGTATTGTACAATGGCAATAAAGATATCTTATCTCACCTATCCTATCCTACACCACAAATTCCCTAAAAATGCAAAAATCTGGGCCTGTGTGAACGTCAGTGTTATTTATATCACTGCTTCCTGTATACTTAATTCCCCGGCACCTCCATCACATGCACTCCTTTGCGTTTCTCTGCTATTAATAGTATTTTTTCTCTAAGGCAATTATGTTGGCCAGGACTCAGATAGTACAGGAGTGTGTAGATGCAAGTACACTTAGGCTATATGTTAGTTGTCAGTATGTGCAGTGTGTTTGATTTGGCACTGAGGTGACGCTAATTGTACTGTGAGGCACACAGGGCATAATCAGAAACATCGAGGTTAAATACTGTTTAACCCATCTGAAAAACATTGTGGGAGATAAGTTATGTATTTAATTAGAATTTAATATGTGTGCGCAGTTGAGGAAATGGCAGAAGCACATGGAGGAGCAGCTAAAAGTTCATCAGCTGGAGGAGCTGCTTCGCCTCCAGGAAGAGCAGCAGAGGCTACTGGGAACTCTGAATGGATCCCAGCACTGCACAGAAGGTCAGAGAAAGAAATTACCTGTACATCTGCAGATGTGATCATTCTGAGTTCAGGATGAATGCGATGTGCATGTATTTGTCCTGCTTCATAAAGTGAAGTGACTATAACGCATCTTACAGAGAGTTCAGAAATGTCTGGAGCAGAATGGCCTGAAGACATGCCCCACAGGTCTCATTGCACACAGAGCTCAAACAGCCCCGATATAAACTGCCGTGGAGTCCCATGGGGCAGCCAACCAGAACAACAGCTTTCACCAGCGGCCAGACAAGAGCAGCTACCTAAAGGTCCAGCACCTGAGAATGGTGATGAGGAGGAAGAGAGTGAGATTTTTTTTAAAAACTTTGAAGTTACATACTTGTGCTTTTTTTTTTTTTGTATTTGTAAAACGGTGAGCACACATCTACCCTGACTTGCATCACACTGATGACGTGTTTTTGATGGTTAATCACTTTGTGTTTTAATCTCAGGCTTACTGAACTCCAGAGAAGATGTTGAGGAGCAGAGTGTCGATACTAGCCATTATTCTGAGCAAGGTGACACGTTAATACAGCACAACACTGTGGCAAGGACTCAAGACAACAGCAGAACAGAAGATGCCATTTTTCATGACAGGTCAATAGTACATTGTTTTGTATTTATGTAGTATTCAAAAGAAATGGTCTTGACACATCAGTGAGTGTGTTTACTTATTGACAAATGTATTTGAATCCATGTGTTTGCCTCCGCTCCAGACCTATAAGGCCGGGTATTGGGGGTCAGACGCAGACATTTGAAGAATTGTTGGAGGAGCAGCTGAGGCTGGAGGAGCAGAGGCTAAAGTCTGTCCAGCAACAGCAGGTCAGAGGATGTAGAGTGCTGAGACACTCTGGAAAATGCTATTAAAAGTGTCAGTACTGAACCACTCATTTGAGTTTTGCACAATGCAGGTGACAACCTGTTATTATGTAAATGTAATGCCTTTGCACGTGAAAGGGATATTTTTCATTAAAATGCTTTATTTAACTGAAAAAAAATCTTAAATGTACATTTAATTCAAATTGTGTCCCATTCCCTCAACAGAGCCAAGATGGAGCCAAAGCTCTACAAGCCCCTCCTAAGAGAGCCTTCTTGAAGCGAGGAGAGGGGCTTTCTAGATTTACAAACAATCACAAAGCTACTCTACAAAAAACAGAAGCAAAGAAGGACCCCAAACCACCACCCCAAGCTAGAGTAATCTCCCGCAGCAACTCGGAGCCTGCATATGTCAAGAAAGGAACTGCAAACAGTGTCCCGCGGCTTCCCATTCAGCGTAAAACTGCCACGCTCGATAAGGAGAACCGACTGAAGGCACTCAGTTCACCACCTCGCGATATCAGAGCAGAGAGTAAAGCAGCACGGACAAAGGTTTTAGGCAGTCATCAGAGACAGAACACAGCTGGACCAGAGGCTGTCCAAATGGACCCGGATGACAGACGACCCAAACATCAGCTGGGGAAAGTAAAGGAGAACAACATGAAAGAGAGTCTTTCAGTTCAGGCTTTGAAAACCCGTTTTCACAACATTCAGCCTATAACCAAACAGGGAGGGACGTTAGCACAGACAGGGGTGGCTGAAAACGAAAAAAGCTGTGGTTCAAAAGTGGAATTGGTGGAAGGAGGAGACCGAGTTCTACAGGATTCCTTTGAGCTGTCCTTCCAGAAGAAGCTCCAGCAATGGGAGTGTGACAGACAGCTGGAAAGCATGGAGCTGGGAGAGTTTGAGCTGCTGGAGCAAGCAGCTGAAGAGCTGTCCTTCTCATCCAACTCCTCCTTTGTTATGAAGGTGCTCTCTTTTACTCACCAGTAGCAGCCGAATGCTCTAATTCAACACTTCATGTTCAAATGCTGGATTGTTTGGATGCCTTGTGTTGATTTTTTTTTTTCTTTTTCAGTCACTGTCTGCATTTTTATACTGATAAATGATCCCATTCCTACTTTTAGGTGAAGGGGTCTGCCGGTAGTTGATAGTATCTCCATCTCCTTGTTTGTTGTTTCAACACCGTGTTTGCAGTTTATTTCTGCTGCCCTCAAGTGGCCAGACATATACCATTGCACTTCTAATAAATTACCACATTAGGTTGCCTGTCTCCATGAATTTACTGTTAGTTGTGTGTTATGTAGACACAACCCCTCTCTCCCCAAAATTCATGCATCCATCCATTCATCTCACTGTTAAAATGTATGATATCTAATACTCTGTTCATTCCTTGCAGGTTCTTCAGATGGACCAACGTCACTGGCAGCTGAGGACTGCCAAGGGACTGCACCAGCGACGCCTCTCTTCAACTCCCATTAAATCACCTGCCAAAGGTGGATTTCAGAGGTGCAATAGTGTTGGGAATAGGAGTGGCTTGGCATGTGAAAGCAACTCTGTGAACTTGGAAGCATTTGTAAATACAACAGACGATACACTGAAGAACAAAGAGAGCATTAAAGATGAGGGCAGACAGGACATCTTTGACATGACACCCTGCAGCAGCTCTGAACTTGGAGACCACGTAACCATCAAAAGTTCCCTCTGCTTCCCTGCACCTACAAACCCACCCTATAACAAGCAGTCTTATGAAGATGAGGATAGTTTCAGAGACTCAACTTCAGAGGTGGCACAAGAGGATGACGTGGAGAGTGAGGATGTCCTGAGCAATGCCGAGGACTCTACTCTGATAGAGGACAAAGATGGCCAGCAGGGGAGAGCTGTGTTTGACGATGACGACACTTGGAATGACCTGGAGGACACTGCCATCGGCACAGCCGATGAAAGCAAAGAACTTAGTCCGATTTCCAAGCCCAGAGAAATTCCTCCCCCTGAGAAGCCTCTGTTGAGGAAGGTGGCTGTGAGCAAAGGTTTGGAGCTGGGTAAGTGCACAGGTATTGCTTCAGTCATTCAGGAGCCTGATCATTCTCCTGCCTCCCAGCTCATGACGAAGTTGTTCCCCTCGCTGAAGCCAAAAGCCCAGAAAACACCTCTCCCTCCTCCCTCAGCTGCTTCTGTTGAGTCCACAAAGCCAGAGGAGGATACAGGTTAGACTTTGATCATTGCTTTAGTAAAAGCTGAATGTTCATAAACTTATTTCAGTACATGTCCGATTTTGTGTTTTAAGATACATGACAGTTTGATTTCACATGTTCATAAAATTAAACAAGAGGCAGTTAAAATCCCATATTCCCCTGTGTGTGGTGTTATTTTTCAGTTGTGTATGCATGTTGTTGTCCTCAGGTCAGCAGGTCCAGTCGGTGCAGCTCAGAGAGAGAGTGGCTGAGCTGGAGATCGAGATTGAGAGATTTAAGAAGGAGAATGCTGCGCTCGCCAAACTCAGGCAGGAGAACGAGAAAAAACAGGAAAGTCTCAGGTGATACATTTTTCTTTGCATAAACAATTCAATAGAATTGTAGGTTTAAAAAAAAAGTCAGAATCTCATCTGAACTGGTTATTGCAGCATTGCACAGAACACTAAAAATATATAAAGACGTTACATTTTGACTTTGGAAGTAAACTCTTCAGTGTTTTATCCAGCTCTAGTCTGGGAGGAATATTTTTGTAAAGTCAGTATTTTTCCTCTCCTTTTTCACATAACGTATGTTTGAACTTTGTTTTGCAGGAAAGAGCATTTGGAGTTTGAGCAGAGAAAAACAGAGGAGATGGTCAAGTTTGAGGAGTACAAGAAAGAGGAAAACAGGAAGCTGCAGAAGGAGCGCAAACTGTTCGAGAAGCACGCATCGGCAGCCAGAGCTATTCCCGACAAGAAGGAACGAGAAGAGATCCAGGTGACACGCAGACAAATTATCACATTTATCAATTCTGCAAATCTCAATGTATAAATAAGCAACACTAGAGTAATCAAAACAGTGATTTTCTTTTTTTTTTTAAAATAATGAATCTGCACACATTGTGGAGGCATTT
>VUQJ01037631.1:0-15787 GCA_015108635.1 Andinoacara biseriatus
TGATTAATTTAGCTGGCAGAGCAAATATTTAACATAAAACATCTGTTTGCCCAGGATAACTCCATGTAGAAAATGTTAACATTTGCTGACATGTTAACACTTGTTTGTCTCCTCGTGAGTGGGTTGTGTTTGAACAACAGAGGGGGTGGTGTGTGATAGAGCTTGAGATAGTCTGTTGATAACTGCTGTCTGGTGTAGCAAACCGCACAAGGCTGTGAAACCACTGCTGAGGTCTGAATAATGAGGAACTCTAACTGTCAAGTTCAGACCCCCCGGCACAGAAACACACACACACACACATTTAACACCTCAAAACCTTTACCAGTATAGAATATGAAGCATTTCATGGGTTGCTTTTAGGTGGATTCCCATGCAGCAACATGTAAATGTATTAAATTAACACGACTTCACAGCTGCTTTATAAAGTTAATGACTGACTCAGAGAAAAAATCTGAAATGTTGGACAAATGTGCAGCGTGATTGCATCACCCAACTTGTCCACCCCTTTCTCCATCAACCACAGACACCTGATTAATACTACACACACTCCTTACACACTCACACACACACACACACACACACACACACGCACACACCCTGCATGCATGCCAGCACACTGCAGCACATGACTCACATGCTCCAGCCTATCATTAAAACTGGATACGTGATGGGCATGTGGTGAAAGAAAAGGCAAAAGAGTGCCAAGGAAGAGGAGAAGAAGAAGAAGAAGGAGGATGTGGAGGTCAACGGGTTCCTCGGCTGCGCTTACTGGTCATACCACAGAATCACGTCTAGCTTCTCCTCCTCCTCCTCCTCCTCCTCCTCCTCCTCCTCCTCCTCGCTCCATCTCTTCCCAACAGGCATGTAGCCTTACCACACACTAACGGTCTGAGTCAGAGAATGGGCTGCTTATGAAATCCAGGTTTACCACAGCGCAGCCCCTCACTCGGTTAGATAAAAGAGACATAAGTCAGCTCTGTCTTTTTGACACTCACAAACATGCCAGTGCCCTACTATTATTCCTGCATACGTGTGTGTAAAATCTGGTGCGTCTGTGCTTGTGTGCATGCCTCCATGTTTGCGGCCTGCTTGTTGATACACGGACCATTACATTTTCATGGTTGAGCATGGTCACAACAAGCCAGTTGAACATAAAGCGCTTGGCAGATGTTCAAAAGCCATAAGGACTGACCTATATAATAAACAGAAATGGATTTGATGGGTTCACTTTCGGGCGAGAGAAAGGCCAGCTTTGTGTTTCAAATATTTTGCACAAAGACATGCAAGCAGCAAGGAGATACAGAGAGCATAATCCAAAGCTCGGACGAACACAGTGCTGCTTTTTTACAAATAAAATAAACCAACCGCACAATTAGAGTCAAGCTTTCGGGGGTTTTCTTTCAGTTAAATAAACACAGAAGAGCAACAGAGCAGTGCAGCGGGAATAATGACACACAATTAGTTTCTTCAGAGTTTACATGTTGGTGCAGTAAAAGTTTCCCATCATTTTGAACGTTCACGTTTTCCACTAGAGAACAAAAGTGAGTCCTGAAACTTGCAGCTGTCATTATTTGCGAATGGAACTGAGTGCAGCAGATCCAAAAGACAATGCCACAAAAAGCTGTGGCACACAGATGCACAGCTTCCTCACGAGTTTACAGGAGCTCACTGATGTTCACGCATCTTGCATCGAGTCCAGTGAAGGTTAAGCGACACGGTTAAGCGATCTTCTGTAGGTAACAGCTTTTATTGAGAAATGACATACTAAATACAGCACACTGTGTAGATACGATATTTTCCAGTGTTGCTAAACTGTACCTTTAATGCTCTAGAGCAGAGGCTCTTAAACAGAGAACTCTCAAATGTGTCTTCAGCATTCAAAAAAATTTAAAAATAAAACAAAACACGCTGCCTATCTTGGCTTGACCCAGGACACCCTTGCAAAACCAGAGTTCCTCTTAGCTCTAACACATTTTGCGAACCTACTGTCAGCAGACTTAGCCTTCGGGGGGGGGGGGGGTTCTGGTGTAGCCAACAGAAAAAAGGCTACACCAGACTCCCTGTTCATCCCGTTTTCTGTTTTTTGGTTTTTCTTTTACAAATACAGATAAATTTAAAAAATGGTAAACCATCCTCAGATTATGGCCATGATTTTATTAAACTGCATTAATGCAACACACATCTGCATGCAACCAAAGCCTGCACAGATGTGAAACCACAGCAAATGAACTACAAATCGAAACTAGTAAGCACAGGTGGCAAAAATAGTGTGCCTTGCCCTTAAACTGTGCGTGTTCATATACAGAAACATTTAGCTTAGATGTAATATTTAATTTAAGAGAAAAATTCTGTGATTTAAAGCAAATTATTTTGTGGACGTCTTGCCTGTGGGTCACGGCCCCTCGGAGGTCCCCTGACGCCACTTTGAGAACCCTGTCTCTAAAGGATAAGAAAACTATTTGAAGTACCTGTGAAATTAGATAACATCTGCTGCGTGAATTTACTGTGCTAAGGGGAAGCAGCTCTGCAGTCAATCTCACGTTACTGACTAAAATGAGTCCACAGAATTAAAGACAGGAAAAGTCACCAATATGAGGTTGCCTCAGGCTAATGAAAAGACAGTTCGGGTTGCAACAATCAAACAAGAACTATAATAACAGCTCTAAGTCTATACCAGCCTGTGTCTCTTAATGCAGGATCATCAGACAAAAGCAATAAAAAAATAGAAAAAAAAAAAGATTATTTGACATCAAGGAGTACACTGGCAGCCAGCTTCAACCAAAAAAAGGTCCAATATTAAAATAAGCAAACAGGGCTATGATAAACATGCTCTACATGTCATGTATGTGGGCTCTTAACATCTGCTTCTTATAGGCATGCAGCAGTGTTTATAAAAAGGATTTACACCCATAACATCCTTTTTTTCATGCAGTATTTGCATCATCTCTTTCCCCCACTGTTTTTCTAACGTATCCAAAAGGGCAAACAGATGGATAGAAATATGCAAAATCATGTGCTGACAGCCATGATTGTACCAATATAAAAAAAAAAAAATGAATTAACTGAGACCTTTGTTAGCATAGGCTATGAAGTCAAACTCGGCAGCAATCCTGACAGATCACACAACCTTTCTATAAGGCACACAATTTATGTTTCGCATCTGCAAGCTGCTTTGCAACCCATCACCACACACGTCTGTTTTTCATCCTAATTAATGTCATAATCCTAATCTGCGTTCACTGACGTCCTCTCTGTTGCAGCTTCTTTCTCCACCTCTGGTTTTTCATTGCATGAACACAGAAGCGCAGAAAGGTCCCAGAACAGTGCCGTCTCACCAGATATAAATTACTGCACATCAACATAACACTTTCATTTTGACTGCAGTGGTCCTGGCTGAATTATTATATGATTTTGAGGTCTCGGAGTTCATGTCCCGAGAATATATTCCATAATAAAATTAGCAAAGCCTCTCTTTTCACAACAAACCACTTCCTAGAAGGAAAAAAAAATACATTTCCAACACCATTTCCTTGTAGAGATGCAGCCGCAATTGGCAGAAACACCCTGATGTGCGTCTTCTAGCCTGACAGTTTTACCGACTGAAGGATACTTTGGATAACAAGGACTGACTACCACCACCAAGCCACATTTAAACTACATCCAGCCCAACTGAAAACATGCACATACATTCTTTTTTTTTCCATATAAGAAAGCAAGAAAACAAGGATCCTCTATTGCTGTCTTGCGGCCAGTAACTTTCCTTCAGGGCACCCATGGGAGCCATACATTTTCACTTATGGCAAGCTGAATCTGGATTTTATGAGATGAATTGTTTTGGGATTCTGTGAGAAGAGAAAGAGTAAAACTTTAACCGCCTGTGGCAAGACAGAGCAAGGAAATGAGATGAGATGATGAGATGTTTTGACGCACAAAAAAACAGTTCTGAGCACAAAGTTATGCCTTTTCTTTTTAATATAGATAAAGATGTAAAAATTTTATTTTAAAGGAAGAAAAAAGCGAAAACTTGATGTGAGACTGCTTTTGCAGCACATTTCCATGCAAGTTGAACTCTGCTCATTCTAGCAGGACTGTTGGCCTCTTTAAAAGCAGCGTCTGCTTACACAGACAAAACTATCTTAATCTTCACAGTTTGATGCAATCTCTGCACACTGATTCCAGCCGAGATTAAAAAAAGGAAATTTAGAGCAGGATCTTTCTTGAAGTGTGTCAACAAATACAATTTCATTGTGTCAGTCCCAGGCACGGTTATAAATAAATAAACAAAAAAATTAGCAGGTCTCCTCTTTTCAGTGCGTTCTGAGAATTTCAGAGTAAATGTTACATCGGTCTATTTTCCAATAGTGAGCTGAGGCCTTCTAACCTGACCTCAGTGACTGTGCACGCAGCAGACAATGAATGCACCGCCCCCTGCTGGACATAAAACTGGAAGCTTAAACGTGTGTGTGTGCGTGTGTTAATTAAATTAAAGAATGTTGAATGCAACTAAATTTATTTCATCTCCGGAAATGAATGGCTGCAAAATAAACACTGGAAGTGGCAGGCAGAGTGAATGAAATCATGCATTTATAATGCTCATATGAATATTGGCTGGGGAATAGCATCAGATCGCTGCGTAACATGTAGAATGTAGGTAAAATAACTTTGCTGATCCTCCAGAAGTAAAATACTGTATTCATGCCCTCTGACTTCACCTGCTTCGTTTGTCACCTGCTGAGGTGACAAACAAAGCAGGAGAGGTTTAAGCATCGTATCACGTACTTCGACTGAAAGTAGCCTGTAACTAGACCACTTTGGCAGGAAAAAAAAATGCTATTTATGGGATTTGTATCTCTATGTCTGTCTCTTTACTCCTGGAGAATCTCTAAGCACAAACTAGAGACACATTAGAAGGCCTTGAAATGCAAACAAAGTGTCAGTTTCAGTTCAAAAACACAACGTGAAATGCATTGTTAAAGCTTTAAACATAAGCACAAAAGCAGAGTCACTGGTATTGGTCATTAACCGTGCACCTTGCAGGCAATGCTGTGGTCATTTTTTCCTATGGGGTTGTCCATTTAAAAAAAAAAAATGCTGAGGATAAGATTGCATTAAGTGTGTCATTTTCCGCCAAAAAAACCACGACCTCATCTTGGATGGTATTCCCTCCAGGTTCCCCCTCACCCTCCAGCTTCCTGGCATATGGTTGTATTATTTATTTGTGTGCAGCCTAGTTTATTTTTCGCCCGGTCTTCCTGAAAAAGGAGTTTGCTAATCTCAAGGGGACCCTGTGAAAAAGGAGTTTGAATGAAATAAAGCTCTGCTCCTTCTTTCCTTCCAACCCCTCCGCCCTAAACAACCTGTAAACCTCTGATTTATTGTTATTACAGCTGAGCTGAATCAAGGAGTGGCAGGGGTGCAGACAGGAAAGGCAGCAAAAAAGAGGGACTTGATGTAGCCCGGGGCCACAGTCTGCAGACACTACATGGACTTAAATGGAGTGGGTTGATATGGTATTTTAACATGTCTGTCGCAGCAAACTCCATTTCCTCATGTGGCCAGGTTGTCGTCTGGAAGGAAATCAAACTCATTTCTGAAGGGCGACGATGGTATGTGCGGTGACAAGGACCCCAGCATTGGCTTGTTTGATAAAATATGAATAATAACTCACACAATAATAGGTTAAAAAGAAGGATAAATAATTTTCTTTATGATTTACCAGACATCTGGCACATTTTAACCTTCTTCAATCACATTTCTGCCTTAAAATACCAGAAATCCTGAGCTATTTCTAATCAGCTTTGTCAGAAAGTCACAAGCAATGAAGCTGAGACCAAAACACCCTGCACTAATTGCATATTCTTGAGCACAGTATACAACATAATCATGTTTTTCCATCCTTATTTGTCCAGTACCCTCAGACAAGTATCGTAAATCAGATGGAACTGAGCTCTCTGTCTCAAAGTCACATGATTGCTGTTCAAAAGCAGAGAGCGCAGTAATTGTCCAGATGTTTCATCGTTCTGACCCTCTTTTAACATGATACAGCTGTATACAGCTTTGCTGATTGACTGACTAATTCACCCAACAAAAACCTGCTGGCAATATGTTTGCAATCAAAATGTATAATCTTTTCAATACGGCGAGGAATGGTTCTCGGATAAGTGATGTTTTAAGCGATTTCCATTGCATGCATTTGGCTTAAAGACATAAAAGATCAGCAGTTATGTGTTTACTCCATGGTTTATGGCCGGGTTCCTGCAAATGGCATTCCACTCGGCCTCAGTTGTAACTTTATGTTAATGTTAATTAGCAAATGCTAAGCCATGCTGATTTGAATTATTTTAATAATGAGAGGACTGCATCAGTTAGAGTGTCACCACAGGTAAAAAATAAAAACACACGCAAACATCTGAAAAATGTATTAATGGGTTTCGCATCTTCCTTTAGCTGCTGTAATGTTCGGAAAGAAACAGCCTGTGTTTCAAAGAGGCAGGTCGTAAATCAATATACAGATAAATGTTATATTTCAAATCTGTGAGAAAATGAGCATGCAGCACACATGCATGTGTTTTGTTTTTTTTTAACCACAGCATTGTGTGTAACATTTGTACTATGTCCTGTCACCCTGTAGTTTCCTGCTTCTCAATGCCCGCAGTTTCACACGCTAAGTTCCCACCGTCTAGTCCTGTCTTTCCCACTACCACTTTTCCTTCCCGCCATCCAAATGCCTCCACTACCCTGTATCCACTTACTGCCCCCTTACACACCTAAATCCCTCCACTTCCCTCTCATCCCATTAACCCTTTCTTCCATCACTTCTTTCTACTAATTCTCCTCAGCTCTCTGTGAAAGATCACACTCCTTCTCTCCTTCTCCTGGCCCTCTTCTATCCCACTTCTCGTCTCCCTGACTCTGTATCTCCCTTCTGCCCTCCTGTTCATCCGTGAAATCCATGTCCAGCTGAGTTCTTCTGGGAGTCAGTGTTACCAGATGGCATCGGGCAGAACCCAAACATCTGTGTTACCCAGCTCGGCCTGAACCAGGCTCCGAAGGATACGCAGCTGTATAAACAGCTTGTGCGTAAAAATGCAAGCTATGCAGCCAAGCAAAGGGGTCCTCACCAGGTCGCCATGAAAAGAAATATTATTAATAATGATAATAATGACAGAGGAAATACCTAAGATTGAGACGTGACTTTGTGTTTGTGTGACAGTGGGGCATGGGAAAGATATAACATAAAACCTCGGGGCCAAGATTAGATTAGTTTGCGAGGTTCAGCACATTAAAAACATATTGGACTGTATAATTACAGACACTCCTACAAACAATACTTACAACATATGATACATTCTCATGTCTGCAGCCCTGTATTTAAGGTTAGTTTAGCTTAAATAAGCAGTAAAACACAAATTTTCAGTTAATGTTAGTATTGTTTTTCCTGAGTACTGAGCTTTATTGCATTGTGTTGTGCACACATTGCTCAACAGTTGTCTGCAATATTGGATGTGATTGAACCATCAGCCATGTATATTCCCTGAATGGTTGGCAAGTGGTATCTGGAGGTTGCGGGCAGTTGCTAGGTGAAATCATTTGCAAAGGGGGTGCAGATTGCTGCGGTCTCCTCTAGTTTGCATGGAAGATGCCAGCTTGTCTGCAAACACTTGCTACTTTAGTAAAAGTACAAAGAAACTGGAAACACTGAACATTCACCTTTAAAGCAAAAGGTTTACCCAAACTGTTCAAAAACATTTTCCCTAGGTCACCAACTGGTTTCTTGGCTTGAGTGAGCAACTGCCA
Source organism: Andinoacara biseriatus (assembly GCA_015108635.1). Classification (NCBI taxonomy): domain Eukaryota; kingdom Metazoa; phylum Chordata; class Actinopteri; order Cichliformes; family Cichlidae; genus Andinoacara; species Andinoacara biseriatus. The sequence continues at coordinate 7,798 of VUQJ01037631.1, forward strand.
ACAACCAGTCACCAACCAGTCATGGAAATATACATTTTTCCCATTGCAACTGATGGTTGCTAAATGGTTCCAGGTGGGTCTGTAAGCCAGTGTGACTGGGCCTTATTCATTTGACCTTACATTGTCACACATCCAAAATGGCAGACCAGTTATCTTCGTGTGGTTAGCTATAATAAAGCTAGTGTCTTTTAGACAGTTCCTAGCTAGCTGATTCCTATCATCTGTGGTCATTTGGAGTTTAACTAATTTGCTGGTTAGCGACATTAAACATGATTCTACATATTAGCTTAACTTAGGAAAAAGGTAGGCTTAAAGCTTCCAGTTACCACTTTTAGAATCAGCATTTTTTAAACTATTGCACAAAATAGATATAATGTCTTTTAGACAGAGCTTAGCTTTTTCCTAGCACATTCCATTATTAGGCTAAGCTAAGTTAGCTGGCTGTTTGCTCAAATTACATATTCCTAACCCTAATGAAGACAAGTACAGTAAAAATACTGATAACAAAAAAATATAAATATGTGGTTTACTATTTGCATATAAATCCTCTTTTTTGCTACTTGTTTTTTGTTTGTTTGTTTATAAAGATGGTCCTCTCAGATAAGCCTGTTCATGGTACTTTTTTAAAGTCTGTTATCAAAATTTCTACAATATTTTGAGGACAATGTGACAAAGTCAAATTTGTAATTTATCTTTCTGCTCAAAAAATTTTTTTTTTTAAATGTACACAGTGACAGAACTATGGTAGACTTCCAAAACTTTATAAATTGCAACTATGTGTGGCATGAAAGCTACAAAGCACAATGGCACAGACACAAAAATGTCCCTTCTGGTGAAAGTTGAAGTGTTCACAAAGACCAGGATATAGGACAACAATGAGGCAGCACACAGTACACGACTGACTAAGCCGGGCTTGATGAGTCTGGGCTAAACTAGGATTACCTGCATGCGAACTGTAACACAAGTAACTCTTTCATGGCCTCTGAAAACACAACAAGAGCCTGATCTGTCTCATGTCGCACCATTTGCTATGATACATTCTGAAGAAACACAAATTTTGGTCAGCTCTGTGCTTGTGTGTGCATTTTGAGTGGATTATAATAGTTTATCTCACAGGGAGCCGTTGGCCTATTCTCTTTTGCCTCAAACTCCAAAACAACACTCAGGCCCACTTGAGAGTACTCTGGGGCTTGGATGAGCTTTGCCTCTGGCACAGAGTCATCTGCACAAGAATCTGGCTGCTCTCCAAACACAATATTTGTCAGAGTAGCCTTGTTTGAAACCTTTACTGTTTTATTACATTCTGCAGCCTGGAGATGGGGGTTTTCGATTCAACCTTAAGATTCCAATTAAAAGCCCTTTCATGTTTTTTTAATCACTCAAAAATGTGTACAGTGTGTTCAATCAGTCTGCACAGCTGCACAGAGTGGAAAAAAAACATGTATTAATTTTTCATCTGCATCATATGGTTTGAATAATTTCCTTTCAGTATTCTTTGAGACGTTGACTTGAAGATCTTCTGCTTCGCATGTCAACCCAGAAGAGAGGAAAGATGTAAGCAATCTGAATTTGGAACCGTTAAAGGCCACGATGAAAAAGGGGGGAAAAAAAAAATAACATCTCACCCAGTTTCAAATTCGTACTTTGCTGAAAAACATTCCAGCTGGATGGAAAATGCTTGGTTGCCGCTACAGATTTAGAAGCCCATCTCTTAAGTTACAATAAATCTAAAAGCAATGGAGCAGAAATTCCTGTTTTAATCAAAATAAATTTAACATGTGTGCACTTTTATTGCTGTGTTAGAATAAAAGGTGTAAAAGATATAAAATGAATCTCCCGGGAAGCTTACTTTTCCGTGCCTGGACTGAAACACTGCTGTTTGGCATTTGTGTGGTGAAAAAAAAAAGAAGAAAAAGCGAGAAAGAGAGAGAGAGAGAGAGAGAGAGAGAGAGAGAGAGAGAGAGAGAGAGAGAGCTGGCTCCTGTTTAGTCAAATCTTTTATTGAATGCTTAAAACAAAGACAATGCAACAAGACTCTTAAGTCAGCACTTTGGGTCAAGTCTCGAAAGGGAGGAGTGTGTGATGAATCCAACTATGCCCAGTGTGTAGAGCTGTTAGCTTCCTGCACCTGCAGGCCTGGCATATGGACGAAGTCTGGACCTCCCGTGATAAGTCAGTCTCAATATTACCAAAAATAAATAAATAAATGAATCAACATACATTTAGAGTGTTGCAGTGGTACAAAGATTTTCAAAGATTAGTGGTGTAACTCTCTTTCTTCATGTTTGTTGCTTTTTTGCAGCTTTCCTCACTGTTTAGGTCTGCTCCGTGGCTTTGTTTCCAATGCATAAAACACACCAGAAAACCAGGTCACACTGTCTTTTCAGCAAGATCTTCAAACTCCTTTGAAGATCAAAGCAGCATGTGTACTTTTTGCATCTGAGCGTGTGCCCTCACATTACCAGGTTTAGTGCCAGGTCCTTCCTGTTAGCCGTGGCCCGTACTTCTGTGGATGGCAGGTGGCCACGGCTCAGGTTCCTCGTCATAAAGCAACGGAAACCCATTCTGTCCATTGTTTGAAAGTGCTCCCGATGGCACACCAACCGCAGCTCTCAACAGCGCAGATTTGCAAATGTTCTGTGTAACGTTAATAGAAAATGAGCACAGAGGTCTCCCTTGAATGACTTTCCAGCACATTAGTGCCAGGAAGCCGTTCATTTTAATGTCAGTGGTGTATTAACGCTGCTATATAGTGTTTTGACTGTAACTATCCCGGCATTTACTCTAAATATACTCGCGGCATTCTTTTTCTCCCAAGCATATCTTTAAGGCATAGTTAAGTAATTACTGGAGATTTTAAAATAAACACATCCGGTGCACAGGCTCAGTTTTGTTAACAGGACAATGGTTACCACCCTTTCATGGTGTAACTCCAGCACTGTTTAACACTTGACTCGATGCCCAGAGCCCATGACACATGAGGTGGAGCGCTGCTCAGGGCTGCAATCCAGCGTCTCGGCTCTGCAGTATCCATCATATTTCACACTGTCTCACTAAAAGAGCTTTTCATTTTTAAGACCCTGGCTTCCTGGTTACTCAAGCCTGCTGGCACGTGTGGTATGTGATGGTCGTGCCGTGCATTTAAATCTGGCACATTTCATACAACTCCCTTTTCCCCTTCTTATCTCATTTTAGTGAAAAAAATACATTAGGAATATTATGTGATAAATATCAGCAGGCATTCCAGTAAAAAAAAAAAAGAAAAAAGCTTTGAGTCATGCTGCAGACGTACTGTAGAGACACCTGGAGCTAAATACACAGGTGGAAAGACAGAGCGAATCCTGTACGCAGTAAATTCTAAACGTGAGTTCAAACAGAAACGGGCAAACTGATACTTGAAAAAAGTTCCAGTAAACTGCCGCAGCTTTTCTTGATTGTGAACAGGCTACTTATGTTTGGGCCCATTATGTCCTTCCTTATTTTCTCTCACATATACTGTTACAATAGTGAATGCAAATGTTATACATGACCAAATTTTCATATGAGGTCAAGCAATCTGAACCAAGAGGTCAGGTTCTGTAAATGCTCTAAATCAGTGGTGTCGCACTCATTCTTGTTCATTGGTCACATGTAGTCCAGTTTGATCTCTAGTCAACATTAAAGAGGTGTACACATCAGAGTTAATAAAAAAATATTCTGAAAAGTGCAATTTATGTTTGAATCCTTGTGCAGGCCCCCTTTTCACACAATAAATCTACAATAGGACACAGGGCTGCACATTAGCCTGAAAAATAGTATTTGCTACCCTTCTATCTACACTGAGCCCTCCCTGTGCCACCCCATTTCAAAGATCCTGGAAACATCCCTGCCCAGGATCACAGGAGGGCTTTGGCCTATCACAGCTGTGCAAGAGGCAGAGTAAACCCTGAACAGACTACCAGTCTGCATCAGGGCTAAGATCTTACTTTCTTTGTTGCAAAAATATGGAAAAAAATTCCCAGAACTGTCCTTCTCTGAAAACTTTTACTCTTTTCAAAGCCATCCAGTGGTGTAGACTGGATTCCTTTCTGGTCCGTGGGCCCCATGCTTTGACACCTCTACTCTAAATGTTCTGTTTCAGACAGGTTTTTCTACTCTTGGGTCTTTATGATGTCAAGGAGGCTGTGAGCACAGAAGTCCCACCCACCTACTAAAATTAGGCATATGGAAAAGGCATAATAAGTTCCCCTTAACCATGTTTACCATCCCAGTTTAGCTAGTGAGAAAGCCAAGAGGTCATGAAAGTAATTAAGCTGAATGATAAGGGCAACCAAAATGGCTATACTAAAAAAGCTGCTGAGACATTGTATCCATAGACAAACATGGTATCCATAGAAAAACATTGTATCCATAGAGAATAAGGGAGTGAAAACACAGCTGGTTAAGTTCACATTCTGTGTACGGGAAATTAGATGGGCTGATCATTTACTTGGATAACTTGTTGTGGCTTTGCAAGGTTTCATTAGTATCAGCTAAAGCCATTGTTTCCTCAGTCTGCATTGTCTGTAAATTCACTGTCTTGGTATTCAGCCTGGCATTCGCTGCATTCCAGCTATCATCAAGGCCAATCCCCACAGTCTGGCACCAGTCAATGGTATTACAGTAACATCCTGTCCTCTCTTCACAAAGAATGCTTGCTTTGGCATATATTTGGATGTGTTCTCTATTAGAGGCTTTAGCACTCTTAGTCGCTGCATTAACTGCACTCATTAATGACTGTCAAAACATTGGAGGGATGTTACACTGCCAGACGTAGAGCAGGATACTTGACACCACTTCTAATCTTTGTCTGCTTGAAATACCAACCATGATGTGAACAGAGGAGCAGACAAGGAGGGAGAGAGATTGTGAATGTAATGTTTGTTGAGGGCAGTGAATGGATTTTAGCGCGAGTAGTTCAGATCCTCCTAAGACAAACTGTCACACTGGAAAACACAGTAGCTCAAGCAAAACCAAAAGGCTTGAAATACCACAGAAGCCCTCCTAGCCCTCAGATATAATTCCTTATGTACATTTTATAATCTGTAAATAAATCATGTAAACTGCACTATTTTACTGCTCAGCTCCTTATGATTACACCCCTCAGGTATATGCATCACATATATGTGTGGGTATGTATTTTGTATTTATATTTGTCTCAGTATATTTATGCTATTAAAGTTTATCTGATGCACCATGTGAGGGAGTATTGCCTTAATTTCATTATGCTTGCATAATGATAATAAAAGGTCTTGATTCTTAAATCTTGAAGACAAGCAAAATGGAAAACTATTGTGTGAAAAACTATTTCACACAATCTTACCAAGTCAAGAACACTCTCAAGGGGTTAGACGTACCATTGTCAAAGTCTGCAATCAAGGGACGCCTTCATGTGGATTTCCAACAAGATGCAAACTACTGGTTATACTCAAGAGCAATAAGGTCAGATTAGATTTTGCCAGAAAACATCTAAAATGGCTGAGTTATGCAAAAAAAAAGTGCACAGCTCTGAAAAAAAGTCTTTGAACAAATGAAACCCAGATTAAACAGTGCCAGAATGATAAGAAGAGAAAAGTATGAAGAAGGAAAGGTACAGCTCATATTCTGAAGCGCATAGGGCTACAGTCTCTGCGCAGATTCAGACAAATTCTGCAATACTGATTGGACTGCGCTTCACAGTGCAAATGGATAATGAGCCAAAGCATGCTGCAAAAGGAACCCAAGAGTTCCTCGCGGCAAAGAAATGGGTTAAAGTCAGTCACCTGATCTCAACTCAGTAGAGCATGCCATCCGTTTTCTTCTGCATATCCAATTCAAGGTCTTCAGCCTATGCCAGCTGTTAAAGGGCAAGTGCCAGAGTACATCCTGGAAAGGTCACCAGGTTTAACACAGAGAAGCAGACAACCATTCACACCTACAACCAATTTAGAATCACCAGTTTTCCTAACATGCATGTCTTTGAACTGTGGGAGGAAGGCAGACTTCCTGGAAAGAACCGATTCAAACACGTGGAAAACATGCAAACGCCACACATAAAGGCCCCAGCCAATGGATTCAAACCCTGGAATTTCTTGCCATGAGGTGATGGTGTTAACCACCACAGCACCATGCTACCCTCCAATAGAACACCCATCGAATAGAACATCCATGCTTTACAGTTATTAAATACAAAACTGAAAGGCCCACAAAGAAGCAGCAACTGAAGGTGGTGTACAGAGGCAAAATTACAAAAACTTACAGACCAAACTGTAAAACAAGAGTTAATATGCACTTGTATCCACAGACACCAAACTCCAAATAAATGCTGACTGAAACAGAGTAATATAACAATTGTGTTCATGAAATTAACAAGTGATAGATGACTTAAATGAAGTGGAACACAGACCCGTAAAAGCTAATAATATTCAATGCTGCGATAATGAACTTGCACACTTTTGCATCTAATTCTTTTCCAAGAAGTGTAGAAGCACTATGATTAAATGACTTGCAGAAATAGGATTGGACCTCCTAGGAATTTCCCGCATTTAAAATCTGTTCTTGCTCAGGTCAAGTTAATTTGATCAGACTCCATCTTCTCATGTGCTACCAGGTCCCCTGCAAAAGGTGAGCTGTGCAGGACGCTATTAGCCAGGAAGCCCGGAGGTGGAGAGAGCACTTGAGGTCAGGCAACAGCTAAAATTAATTAATATTAATGTAGCACTCTAAAGCATATTTTAACCCAGGTTCAGTAGTAAAGTCTTGGCTTCCTGCTTTATTTTCATTTGCATCCTACATAAGCTAATATGTTTTCTCAAATGAGAAGCCTTTTGTTTGGAGACAAACTACCATATTGGAAGCACATTGCATTAAGATTCATCCCGCAAGCTCTGTTTTCTGTTGCCTTAATAATGAGCTGGTCCAAAGCCCAAACCCCTGGGAGCAGTATAATCACAGTTTAATGAGCTGTATCAGGACCAGTGCCGAGAGCCCAGGGATTTGGAGAGTTACTGATGAGGCTACAGGCCCTACCTGTTACCCCAAATGCTCCCATAACAGAACATCTGGATTCAATGGCAATAAAACACAATTTGTGTGACTGTTATTTACACCGGTATTAGATTTGTCCAAACCACCTCATATTTATCAGCAAAATGGTTCCAGAAGAATAAAGGCTACAATCTTCAGTTGTTTTTTTTTATATTTGGCAGTGGTTCTCAAACTGTGGTACTTGTACAAGTATATACATAATGCTCCTGCAGGTTGTCAACAATATGTGGAAATTCTATTAATGTGGCATTTTAATTACCAAGAAATGCTAGAAGGGTTTTCGTCATGGTCAAATAAAAGCAGCATACACAAACACAACTGACAACCGATCCGGCACACCCCTTGAAAAATGAGTCACAGCCACAACTGTTGATGCAAGTAAATATCATAAAACAGCAGCAGCAGATGTTTCAGAAATGGACATTTTCATTGTCTGCCCAGTGAGTGTATGTGAGACATAAACTCACTTGCCACTCTGTTAGGCAATTTTTCGTCAAAAGACTATGACTAAAACTAAATCAAACTTTGCTGTCAAAATTAACACTGGGTACACCTTGCTAGGCCCAAGCTGAACCCTGTTTTTGTCTTCTGAACAGTAACTAAGTAGGTGAAAGTAATTGGAATAGTACGATAACTGGAAGCACAGCAAACTGTTTCCCTGGAAGAACTGTTAACAGTATTTTTCAGTTATGAACACATGCAAACAGACCAACTGGTAGCAGCAGCAGCCTGTGAGGCTGAAAAATTAGGCCAGAACAGTACAGAAGTGTCAAAAAGCTGTAGTTCCCTAAGTGGCCACCTGGGGCTGGTGAATCCATCCATCCATTCTTTCATTCATCCATCCATTTTCTACCAATTCAGGGTTCAATTGTGGAGTCTGTCCCAGCTGCCATAGGACAAGAGGCAGGGTGCACCCTGGACAAGTCCACCCCCATACATTCCCATG
>VUQJ01037635.1:9737-25981 GCA_015108635.1 Andinoacara biseriatus
TCATGCTGTGACCCGGGCTGCTGGTTCTCTGTGGCATCCCAGACGGAAGAAAGAATGACCTTTTTTTGCTTGATGTGCGCTGATGCTGAGGATGAGTCCTCCAGGCTTCTTGAAATCCCAAAGGTCTGGTATTCTGGTAGAAGTATTAAAAAAAAAAAATGACTTAAGTTCTATACAATAATTAGGAGGCAGAAAGTTTGACCAGAAAGAGGAAGAAAAACACCCCAAAGGTTTCTCTGCTGTCACCTCGCACCAACAGGTCCCGTCTCTGTCCGGGCTTTCTCACACACTGTAGAGCAGATGAACTACTGACAGAGATGTGATTATGCACGCTCTACCTTTTGCCTATTGCAACCTGGGGATATTAGTGTGACTGTAATTCACCTACTGTTTTGCATGTTGCACAGATAGCCATCAGGATTAAAGAAAGAACCTTTCAAGATGAGACACAGATCACTTTGTGCTCAGCTGCAGCACCTGCCAGCCATAAACTCATGTGTTTTTTGTTTTTTTTTGTATTTTTCTTTTACAGATGGTGTGAGTCAGTGGTCCCTGATATCTGTATTTTGCAGTGCCCTTTACAGTAAACATGCAAACCCACAGAGAAGTCGGTAAAGTCTCCCACATGCTGCTTTACTGACGAGCATTTCAGTGCCTGCAGTAAGTCGGTGTGAAATAAATTCAGCGCGAGGCATCGAAGTGAAACCAGCGTGGTTAGCGCAGGCAGACCAGGCAGGTTGTTAACAGGCCAGATCAAGGAAAAACCTAGTGCGCTTAGACATGAGGAACAATACCGCGGGTGGTTTTTCGAAATAGGTGGCGCCTACAACATGCTCTTTTTTTTTTTCACACAGAGCACATAATGAAAGCAATTCAGATGGTTTTTTTTTAAGCTGTTAGGTGACCTTAAACTGCAATTATCTTCAGATACTTGTAGTTCAAATGGAAACAGTAATGTTAGGGCCTGAACTTCCAGCCTGTGGGTGTATGCACCCACACCTATAAACATTTGTAGGTGCAAGCAAGTTTAAACTGCTGGCTTTTTATTTACTTGCTGCTAGAACCCATATGAACTGTTACGCAGTCACCTTAGTTTTGAACTACTTTTGCTCAGACTCATCAGACCCTAACAAACTAGCAAATACCTGCTACTCAGGTACCTGCTATACTCATTCCACCTCCGTGTGTTTATTTCTGGCCTCTACCAGAGCAGCTTATCTTGTGGATCTACTCTCTCCTACCTTTCCCCCTCTCTTTAAGCCAGCTTTCTTCTGATTGGCTGCCCCTGACAAACAAAAGGTTTGAACAGCAGGTCAGTAGCTGCTGTGCTAACAATATCTTATCTATATCTTTTAGTGACACCATTCAGGACAAAGAGCAGGAAAAACTGAAACAGAAACAGTTTTTAGAGCAATCTGAAGGCCTCAACATTTGACTCGCTTGTACGTATTCTGACTTCATTATTTGAAACTTTGGCCATGATTAATATCCACTATTAGAGCAGCATATATGTGACAGGAAATCATGATAAATCCACTTTGAACAGTTTGGAGATGTTTCAGGGATCCTTAAGAACCATTTAATTTGTGGTAAAATATAAATGAGCCAGTAAATATTTGTTGTCATTAAGTTCCTGTAGCATAAACTGTTCAGAACAACCTTTTTTAAGAAGATCTCACAAAAGTAAAGACTGACTATTTTTGGTGCTGTTAGATAACACTGAGCACACAGTGGTTAGTAAAACTGCTTTTAGTTCTCTTTACAAGCAGTTTTTGTAAATCATAGTCACATCTATTGCCTAACTAATGGGGAGCAGTGTGAAAAAAATTCTTTATAGGGAAATAACTAAAAATAGCAGCGCAGAATCTAAATATCGTGCAGTTGCACATTTAACTACATTTGACTACAGGCATGTGGCCGCCAGGTTTTTTACTGCTGCGTTATCTGCAGCAGTGAAAAGCCAGGAAGATCAGCTTTTTCTGTGTGTACGCCCCCCCTCCTCAAAAGAGTCACGAGATGAATTTGAGTGGGAGTAAAGCTGATGGTGTGGACCATTTATTTTTATACCCGGTTTTGGTAAAATATAATGTTACTTGCATCAGTCATAAGCAGTTATTTATCTGCTTATTCACTCTGTACTCTTAACAACTTTGTTCCCAAACAGTTTTTTTTGCCAAAAAAGGTTACGAAGCAGTCCTTTAACAATGTGTCTTTTAGCAATTCGTATTTGTAGCAGTATTTAAGTAAATATAGTGGCGTATAGACTGTGATCATGTATACATAAACATTGGGATTTTATTTGTAAAAAGGGGAGTTTGGCTCAGGCAGACCCCCACTAGGCCGTCAGCCTCAGGGCTGCCTTTTAACTCTAGTGACCGCTGACCTGTGTGTTACTGTTTGTTTTTTTTAAAATGATTCCCCGCTTTAACTCTCACTTGTGCACTTGCATTGGTTTCTGTCCAAGGCTGTCTGTTGATCTTGTATGATCTCAAAAGGCCAATCACTGTGAAGCTCTCATTTCCTCCTTGTGGTTTACATATATGTCCAGTAATGACCCATCAAATCAAGACCATCTACTGTGAAAGTAACATGTTCACGGCAACCTGTTTGGTTCCAGCTGATGTTTGTATCTAATCAAGAAAACGGAGGGGTTCGAGCTACGGTTGACAGCTAAACTAATGGTTCAAAAATGAATTTCTGCACCCCTACCTTAGGATTCAGCAGTGTTCATCAGGTCTTGCCAGTGGAAACACATAACTTCATCGACTTTGTTTCATCTCTTTGTGGGCTGCTGGCATGTAAGCAGCTTTTCCACAAGATCTGACCTCGTGTTTCAGCACCCAAAATGTTGCCGGTGAGCACCTGGGTCCCTCCACGTGCGTTTCCTGTTCAAATACACAAGGAAACATGCCATGATCTCCGCAAGGTCCACACACATGGACACATAATGAACAGACAGTCAAACACTGGCCCTCACACACACACATTTCAACATTACAGACATTCCACACGCTGGAGAAACAGACGAGATCCCCCATGAGGCATGACTCCACATAGAAAGCATCCAGTTGTTGCTCATACAAAATCCCACACTCACTGCTTTCTCTGACACTTATGAACAGTTATAACATTAATGATGATCCTCTCACCTCTGTCTTTAAATATGCCGGAGCAGGAAAAAGCAGATAAATTGGAGCATCAGATGAAAAACTCCATCCCCTCTTCTCTCCTCTAACACGCTTCACTTTCTGCGTCCCGCCTCTTTCTCTCTCTCTCTGTACTTCATTTTACCTCATTTTATTGTACACGTCCATATATCTTTGTATTCGCTCGTGCTCTTTCCTGTTTTGATTTCTTATCTCTCACTCGTTACACATCTATTGCCCGTCTGTGTGTGTCTGCTGTACTGGGGGTTTTAGTGCACACAGGAAGCCTTGTGTGCGTAGGGGTGTGGTTTACAAGAATTTTCTTTTGACACTTCTGCTATTATGTGCTTGGCTACTATTTCCTTGTGGACTAAGTCTACCCGCCTTGCATCTCCTTTTTAATGACAGGACATTTCAGCAACTCAAAAAAATGAGAATCGACACTAAAACCACAAACTGAACTTTCATGTGTCACAATGTGATGAGCTCAGAAAAATGAAAGGTAAAAGCTGATGCTTTAATGTGACAGCAGCAAGACGAGAGGCAGGTGGATGATTCAGACACTTGGGAGTTTTCTTAAGGTGGGCTGCATTCATGCGTCTGGGGGCTGGTGGCTCGGGCGGGTAGGTGGGCGGGGGGTGCATGACAGTTGCTGGTTTCAGAGCTGCTGCAACTGCTTTTACCACTTAGCACTCCGAGAGGAAGTGAAGCAAAAATGAGCTGGCACCTGTTTTCATTTTCTCCCAGAGACAAAACCTCACAGTAAAGAAATGCACACATCAGAACCGCAGATGACACAAAAGGCTTTTAATTGGAGTACAAAGCATTTTACATACAGGTTTTACATAGCTTATTTCAAATTGTTGCATTTTAAAGACTGTGCACAGGAGACAACACAAGGAAACTTATGATACAGCCTGCATGCCTTTATGTAAAGTCAAGTCCTTCTTGCTTTTGAGAAAGCGAGCTTCACACAGTCAGGTCACTGCCATTTGGGTCAGTTTGTATTCCCACAGCTGTAACATGTTAAATGTTTGGACTTTGTCAGTCTGTTTAAAAGTTCGACAGATTCCATCATGGATAGCCATTAGCTCTCTAATTAAAGTGAGAAAAAAAACAAAAACAAAGAAGCTTTTCCTCTGAGTAATGTTACTCCCTCTGTGAGGAGCTGCTCATGAGTCTGCTCTGCATAGGACACTGGGTCGGTGAGGTGGTCGGGGAGGAGAGAGAGGAAGAGAAGGAGGAGGTGCGCCTTTTGAGGTGCATTCTAAATTCTGCTGTGAGAAAGTAATAAAGAATGGGATTGACGCAGCAGCTCAGGCCTGCTATGCACAGAGACACCGGGTGAAACTGGAGTACTGCAGTCTTAACTGTACAGTTCATCACAATGCCCTGCTTCACCATCAAGTAGAGGGCAAAGTTCAGGTGGTATGGAGCAAAGCAGAACAAAAAGAGAGCGAAGCAGCTCAACACCATCCGCAGAGCACGCCGCTTCTCACCGTTTGTCTGCTTTTCATTAAATTTCTCTGTCTGAGAGTTGGAGGTGACTGAGTGGAGGCGGCTGCGCGCCGAGGAGTTGAGGGAGTTCTGCCGATCGTGGGTCTGGCTCTCCTTGAGGGACCAAGAGATGCGGATGGTGCTGTAAGAGATGCAAGCTAAAGGAATCAAGAAACCACACACCTCAGCAAAGACTAGCATGGGGATCATCAGGGATAGAGAAGTATGGCGCATGGGCAAGTCTTTAAAACAGCCCACTGAAGTGTTGCTGGAGTCTGATCTCAGTTTACTGAGGGTCAAAGGTTGCTTGGTGGCACCGAAGGGCTGCTGGGTGGGGATAGCATTCAGTTCGCCATTGCTACTCCGCATTAGGATGAAAGGCGAGCAGGCCAGACCAACCACCACCCACACCACAAAACTGATCAGCAGGTCATAACGACGCCTCCACCGTCGAGCAGTGAACGGCTTCTGCAGGAAGAGGCACCTCTGCATGCTGATGCACACCTGAAAATAGAGAGACATGAAAATTAGCTCTTTTTTTTTTTTTTTAAGGGTCAGGAAGCAAAAAAGTTCCAAGGAAAATAAAGCCTTTCATTCAAATTCCTTCCTGCTTCCTCCAAAAGTGACATTTAAGAATTGACTTTTAACCAATTTTAAATATAATGAAAACTAGAAAGTTCTCATTTGACTATCCTTCTTCCCTCTCCCGAGTATTATCGGGAAATTCGAGGCCCGTTTCCCCTAAACTGTCTGCTTACCAGGAACACTATAGCGGCGTACATGTTGAGATATTTTAGGTAGAAGCAGAACAAGCAGACACCTCGTCCAAAGGGCCAGGTGTGTGTGAAGTAATAATAGACCCTGAGGGGAAGAGAGAGGATGTGGGCCAGGTCTGCGAATGCGAGGTTTATCATGAAGATCACCGCCTTGGTCTTCTTGCTGTTGAAGAATGTGCGGATGGAGTTAGTCAAAATGTATTTGACATTCTTTATAGGTGTGAATTTGTATGAGTGTACCTAATGTGTCTGCAGAGGACCCAGAGAGCAATGGTGTTGAGTAGCAACCCGGGGACTAAGAGTAACAGGTAGAAGTAGGTGTACATCTTGTCCAACCTCTGATTCCAGACCGTCTCACTGTAGTTGCATGCAGACATATTGGCAGTAATTTTGTTCCTCTCACAGAGACACAGATAACTGAGTGCACCTTCTGATCATTGTACTCAGGCACCCAGAACAGCTGAAAGAGAAAAGCAAAGAGGAAGACATACTTATCAAAGACCTCTCCGGGCGTACACGGCAAGAAAACGATAACGAATGCTGCGTGTCTTTTTGCATTTCATTCTGTAGGCATGAAAGATGAAACTAAAAGTTCATTTTGAAAACTGGAATCAGCAGCTGGCAGAGCAGCACCCAGCAGTGAACGTTTATTTTCATCTTTGGCAGGTGTTTAGCCTCCTACAGCGTGACACTCGCTTTACAACCAGTTTAACACAAAAAGTGCTCCAAAAGAACTGTTAAGAAGAGTCACAAATGAAGTCTAACTGGAAAATATTATAAGTTATAATCATGAGATTATAGTCGTTAACAATTCATTAAAGGAGCATTGCACAAATTTAGTTTATTCACTTTCATTCACTGCTGTTGCTCCTGAGGACGATGTGGTAAGCTGGAAAAAAAAATCCCAATGATATCATTAGCACTACAGAAAAACCACTTTGACTTAGGCTTGAAAATCAACCAGTGGCCCGGCCACAAGGGGGTGGGGGTGGTGGGGGCATCCGTCACGGAATGGCTGGGGTGAACTGGGCACCATATTTCCAACTCAGGCCAGTTTGTCTCGTCTTTTGTTTGTGTCTATTGCCGAGTGAATGGGTATCTGGTATGGAATAGGCTACCCTGTGTGGTGGGGGCGATGGCGCCGATCTCGGGTGCTGCGGTGCTGCGTGGTGCTGTCGCTGTGGCCCCGGGTCCACCTCTCCCTCTCTTATTCCAGGTTTCCCTTCCTGGTCACTTGGAACACAGCTGTGCATCTGCAAGCCACACTGGAAGCCACCTCAGCTATTCCTTTCACGCTGCATCATTAACACCTGCTCTGTCCCGTGCGTTTTGCTGCTACTCTCTTCACCTCATGTATGCACATAGAAAAATAATGAGGCGCACCCTCCCAGATCAGAACCATGGTGCTAACAAACTTAAATTACTGCAAATGGAAATAATCTTTCTTCACCAAAGTGGTCCCAAGTGAGCAAAACGTGAGGCTACATTTTGTGCCTTGTTATTGTTTCTTAATGACTCTTGTCTACTAACTTTATGGGAATTTGAGAACTAAGAGATTTTGAAGCAGATGTCTGGGACATAAATGCCACAAAAGTTCACAGGACTGGTGAGCTGCAGACCTAGATAAAAACGTGTCACACTGGTGAAAGATAAACAGCAGCCAACAGAACAGAAAATGTTTTTACTAATGGCATATGGCTAAATAAAAAACAAACTAATCAAATCTAAACTCAGCAAATCCATTATCTGATGTGATACCCAAATATTACAGGAATCTGACACAAAACTGATCCGGTTACCTTTGCCCCAGTTCTTGTATGATGGCTGATTTCTCAAGGAAAGTGTTTTGTTTGTTTTTTTTAATATGAGAAAGGCATGAAAAAGCTGTTAAAAAAAGCTGTTAAAGTGAAAATAAATCAAATACTACTTGGGACTACAGCAGGAAATGTAAGGAGAAGGACAGAGCACCGACTCTCGTTATCACTGGAGCATCATCCTTCCTCTGCCATCAGTCCAGGTCCACACCCTTCCTTTACCGGTTCACGAGGGGAACAGAGTAATAGTGGCAGTTTAAAAAAAATAAATAAATAATTAAAAGAAATGCCGGTTTTGACTCTTTATCCTAAAGACCCCTGAATCTCTCAGTTCACCACAGTTTGACAACAGACTCCCTAAGGAGACGTGTACAGTAAAGAGTCTACCTCAAGACTTGAGTTTAGGGAAGTCACGACAAGGCTAAGATGAACCGTGAAATCATTTTCATTTCACACTGCGAAGCACGTGCAAAGAGTTTCCTACATGCTTCTTACATGACTTGCAAATGCATTTAATGAAATAGTACAGTGATGATTTACCAAACAATCCAAAACTGTAACAATTTAACACAGATTTAACTTCATTACGTCTTATAACATAAATTCTTTAATAGAGCCAAGCTTATATATATATATATATATATATATATACAGATTTTAGACTGGATGCAAAATGAAAGTTCGAACAACAATCCACTATAGTCAGCAAATATTCAAAACATGACTGACTGAAAGTCACAGTGGCATGACAAGTCTAAATAACAGTGTCATTACCTCGTTTTCTGCCTCTTCACTAAATTATCAGCGTGTGCAGAGGTTAGAGGACAGAGCCAGGCGTGACCACATGCACCATCACTGTAAAGTCCTCAAGCTGTACAGCAACAAATCCTTCAAGGTGTCAAAAGAAGAAACGGCCAGCGTGCGTATGTGAATGCAGTATTAAGATACCAGTGATGTGGTGTGAGCAAGTATGAGCATGTTTGCTGGAGGTGGCGGGAGGCAATGTGGGTTGTTCTCTGACTTAACTGGCTGCCAATTTTTGAAGGGGAAGGGGAAGCTCTGCCCTGTTGCGTGTTTTTCTACCGTTTCTTACGACGTCACATTTGCTTAGCAACTGAGAGAAAAACTAAAACCAGCAGCATGGGACACACATGCGGTTAAACCAGATGACAGCAGGAAAAGAGGTTATGCTAAAAGAGCACAGAGAGATGCAAACGCAGATGCTTGTTTTTCTTACCTCAGAAATGTTTTGAAGATGTTTTAAGAAGATCTGGTCAGCGTTCCTGATGAAATCAGCTTGTTTGTTGGTTTCTGGGTGGCGGTGGGGGGGGGCTTAAGCAGTCTATATTTCTGTATACACTGTGATACTGACAGTGTACATGTTACCTCTGTTCACCTTCCACAATGACTGCAGTAGTGACAAAAATAATGGCACTCATTTGCTTCCCCAAACAGTTTCCTTAGTTCCTTTTTTAAAATCACTGTATTTATTTAAACACAGTGTAAGTATTCGGCTTCTACTCCTCTTAAAATTTAAAAAGCTGCATTTAAGTGTCTATTGACACTCTGCAGTGGTTTTTGTGCTTTGGCCTTGCGGTTATGGTTTAAATTCACGAGGCACCTCGAAAAAAGAAAAAAGGAAAGCCTTCACGTGCCCTAGAAATGCTAAACCACACTTCAGCTTTATGGCAGGTCCTCTCCATCCTGTTACTTTCACAGCATGAAGCCACACCCAGAGAAAATGGCTTAATAACGTTTCCCATGCTCAGTCCAACTGCTCTGTGGCTTCTCTTAGACCTACAAGATTAGTTTAGTTTTCACCTGCTGACACAAACCAAAACAATGTTTTATTTATTTATTTATTTTTGTTTTGTTTTTTTAATTAAAATTCCTATAATGTTCCAACTTGTGGCCACTAGATGTCAGGACAGGCCACTACTCACAGCTGACTGAGCAACATGCATTTTTCACTCCTAAATTTAGGACAGACTGTTCCTTTAACAGACACACTTGAGTGGTAAACATCTGAGTGCTATCTGTTGGGGGGAAAAAAAGTGAGGCATCACTCTTGGAACGAGCCACTGAAGAGGGTGAAGCTCATGAATACTTAAACACTCCCACTTTTCTTATTTCCTGGTCTTCTTGACCCCAAATCTGACAAGCCAAAGAATGCTGCCTCTCTGTTGCAAAATAGTCCCATCATTCACACAGCCAGACACTTGTAGGATTTCTCTGTTTTCTCCTCTCATTGCTCTCTGTGCATACCAATGCAGCAGGTATAGTCTGTTACATTGCCAACTAAAGCAATGGAAAGAAAATGTTGCGTTTCTTAGCAAAAGAGTGGGGTAGTACTAACACTGATGCCCCAGTGCTCTTCTCCAGCAGGGGGCTAACTATGAGAAACCATGAGCCTTTAATGACCAAAGAAGAGGTGGCGCTAAAAGCTTGGTGGCATGGTGGACTATTTGTTGAACTGCTGAAACTAGCAAGGTAAGAAGATGCTAGACTTCAGCACCATAGCCGAGCTGAACACCTTTCTAGTTTCTCTATACTATGTTGTTTACTCTCTGGACTGTTTTATAATTCCATTCAATAAGGTCTGAAGATTAAATAGAGCCTCCAAATTATCTAACTATCCAACTCAAACTTGTAGCTTGGTTGATGACAGGAAAGTTCATAGTCTATTCAGTTAATTCAATATCTATTTGTATCATTGATTCCCGCTTTATAGTTGGCCTTAACTCATGTGTCTGAGCAGTTAAATCTAGTAAGCCGCAACAGGTTCGTCCACTTTTGCATGCCAAAATTTACCAAAGTTGAACTTGGCTGAGAAGATTCACCACAGAATCAGCTGCAAAATTGATTTATTTGACAAGGTCGTACTACGTCTGGGGACTTTATGATGAAAGGTGGGACGCTGATTGCAAGTTCTGCACATTTCTGATAACATGGTCCACCAAACGACCATGAGTTTCACACATGCAAATTCAGCAATACTCAAACTCCCAAATCTGCTGACACACGAGTGTTTAGTGCTCCATGCAGTTTAAGTCCATGATTTTGGGTAAACAGCTAAACGCGTTCATCTGTGCTTTGGAGTGTTTGCACATTGCTGTGTTTAAGAGACTTTGAGCAGATCTACAGTCTAAGGCCAGATTAAGACAGAGAGACCTCATTCAGAAGCAAACAATGGACCATTGCTCCAGTCATAATAAGCATTTGGCCTGTGACACAGCACACAGGCCAAGGTCCTCAACTAAATCAGAGTTGCCCTCTGCACTGAGAACAAGCTCACACTGGCTGCTTGATGAAAACCAAGAAGCTAAAGTAGAAAAACTCCCCCACAAGTTCAAATGTACAGGTCGACAAAGGGGCAGCTCAGAGCAGGTTTGACCGGGAGGACAAGCACAAGGCCGGAGCTAAGAAATAATAAATGCAATTCAAAAACAGACATTTACTGGCCTCAGTCTTCAATATGAGATACATCTGACTCAGCAGGTCAACACAATGCTGCGTTATACAGTATTAACACTAGTAACACACCACAATGATATAATGCACTGTGAAGGCTTGAGCTTTTTAACAATAATACTTAAGGACTTGTTGTGTTACACTAGTACTAAACAGCATGTGGATGGACATCATCTTATCCAGTGCAAGTGTGTGTATGTTTGTGTGCATGTCTTAATTCTGAGTGATTATGCATTGGAGTTTTTTTAGACCCACTATGTGTCTCTGGACTATTGCAACAGTCCCAGAGTAGTTGGGTCTCTGGTCCCTGTAGTGATTTCTCATAAAAACCACAGATACATTCCTCTGTTCTCCAGTGCTGGGTTAATCCATAAAGCCCAGGCCATACTTCAGGACTTACCTCAGGACTTAACTAATCGGGTGAGTTATGTGTTTGCCACTTCCAGGACCAAACAAATGATTGTTAAATTTGTCAAATTCAAGGGTTATCCTCAAATTCTCCCTGTCCTTCTTCACCTTCTCGAGTCACAACTGGCTTTCAGTGATCTTTGTCTCTTTTCCATTGCTAGCCAGAGTGTGGGTGTCATTCGGGACCGCGGTTGCTGTGTCGTGGGTTTCGGTGTCACTGCGGGGCATACTCTCCGGCCGAGAGCCGGACCCTTTGCCTCCCATGGTCAGGCTCTTCTGGAAACTCTCTGAGGTGAAGTAGTACACCACAGGATCCAGGCAGCAGTTGAGAGTGGCCAAGCACAGAGTGATGGGGTAAAGAGTTCGGACAAAGCGCTCCACAGTGCAGTTAGCCAGGGCCTGGGTTCGCACCAGGGCATACAGGAAGAGGATAGAGTTATAAGGAACAAAGCAAATGATGAAGATGCCTAGATGTACCACAATCATCCGCAGGACGCGTCTCTTACTGTCACCACCATGACCAACAGTCGCTGGGCGACGCAGCGTCCGCAGAACCAGCGAGGAACATATTAAATTGGCCAGGAGCGGGAGGAGGAAACCAACAATCTGGAAAAATAATAAAAACATAATGAAAATTACACCATAATTGTAAATCTTGGTTATAGTAATAAAGAATAAGAAGTGGTTTGTATGTTAATGTACGACTATCAGAGCCTCTCTCTTCACCTCGATGAAGATAGTGATTTTAGACAGGTAGGTCTTCCAGGTGTTCTTGGAAAAGCCCTCGAAGCATGTGGTGGCTTTGTGTCTGCTGTTGATGGTGGAGAAGAAGGTCACCGATATGCCTCCTCCCACGATGGTCAGCCACACGGCGGCACACATCAGCGCCGCATTCCTCCGTGTGCGGATGGCGCGTGAACGGAAAGGGTAGACTATGGCCAGGAAGCGGTCTACACTGATGCAGGTGAGGAAGAGCATGCTGCCATAGATGTTGGTAATGAAGGCCGTTCCTGAAATCTTACACAATCCATCTCCAAAGGGCCAGTGGCGGTTCACATTGTAGAAGACTTTGAATGGAAGCGTAAAAACAAACACTAAATCAGATAATGCTAAGTTAGTCATAAACATCGTGGTCTCGTTCCGCATCTTCATCCGGAAACAGAATACAAAGAGGGCGGCACAGTTGGTTATCAGGCCTGAGACAAAGACCACACTGTAAACTGCAGAGTACAAGTTGTACTTGAAGGAGTCGTCGATCCCACAGTCCATCATTCCAGTCTCATTGATCACAAGGCTAGCCATGGTGAGAGCTTAGCCAGGGAGGGGTCTCCACAGAAAAAAAAAAGCAAAAGGGTGCACAAAAGTTCAAAAGCTGCCAGGAAACGGAGTGTCAGAGCGGATATCTGAGGATCGAAGATGTCAACAGGGGATCCACCAGTCAAGCCCCCTCCAAGTCATCATTGATCCTTCACGGTCAGGATGCACCACTGCAGGGTTGGTCAGCCCCCCTGTGGAGAAAAAAGGAAAAAGCACTTAGTCACTTCCTTATTATAAAAACCAGTCTAGTCTCTATGAAATGTAATACAAATGGAACATATAGAACATGTTGCACTTTTAATTTTAGGAATCCTTTTAGGAATTATTTATTCTGTGTTTCAGTTGCTGAATTTCAAGCGTCCAATTCTGAAGAAACAATCACATAGAGGACAAAATTTGAAAATAAGACATCAGAAACAAACAAACACAGCTTCTGAGAAAAAGTATTTTAGGCAAATTCATCTCATTAAAAACAACAACTAACCAGCACAGATTATCCATCCCAAACCATTAATCGCTAAGGTTCCTTTTAATGTCATCACAATATAACCGGCACAACTTGTAGAGCCTACACCAAGATATCTACAAATGGCATTAATGAAGAGTCTTTCATTCTTGAGAATGATACTGCATAGATAACCAACCAAACGTCGGATGTTTCAAAAGCAAATTCAGTGCATTGATATTGTTATATGCAAGTTCATGCAGCTCTAACATTTGGGCATGTTTGTATGTGGTAGGGGTCATGGAGTAACTCATGATCACAATGGTATCAAGATACATCAATTCCATGATAGTCTATATATGTCAAGACACTTTTATCCATATTATATCCTTGATACCTGACACAAAGAAAAAATAGCCCTCAAAAGGCAGAAAGAAGGATGAGGGTAAGAAATTAGGACTTGGTCTTTATTTTTACACTACCAAAGAAAAGTGTATATGTGTCATATACACTGTGTATATGTATATGTGCATCAGACAACTAAAAATATTGTCATTGAAGTTGTTTGTATTGTTCTAATCTTTAAAAAAAAAATCACATTTTTTAAAGTATTGAGTGTTTTCCTGGGTACTGGTATCAAGTTTGAAATTCTAGCATACATCAGGGACGTTCCTGGCGACTAATTTTGTAGTCGACTAAATGTGGACAAAAAAAGCTTTGACTAACCAATTAGAAACACTCAGATATGAAATTTGAGGACTGTTTAATGGACGTCAAAAACCGTCTAAACAAAGGTATCTGACACCATTAATCATATTCTTCAATAATGAATCACATTGTAAATACTGATTAACTGTGTGGAAACTCATGAAATATGAACATTACACAGTAAACTCCAAACAGACAAAAAGAAAGAAATATATGAAATTACTACAAAAGAGTATAGTAATTAAAATTTGACAACACCCAAAAAAGTAATAAACTGCGACTGGAAAGTGCGGTGCATTATGAGCGAACTCATCTCTATAAAAGTTAAAACCTACAACGATAATAAATCATCCATTGATTTTATTCTGCTCGGCCGGCCTCGGATGAGGATGTTCCTCTCTCCAGCCACCGTCTCCAGCTGAAAAGAGGGAACACGAGGCATTCCCAGACCCGGACAACAACAATTTACTGGCACTGAGCATCAATTACAAGCTTAACAATTAAAGGACCAGAACGTCTGGTATCACCTAATAACAATAGCAATGATTAATCATCTAGTTGACCAGTCCCACACATCCGAACAGAAAGGATGGATGGATGGATGGATGGATGGATGAATATATTGAAAGAAATATAAGTTGCTGGTAAATATAAATTTTATCTTCGGTAGTGCAAAAAAACAATAAAGACAGCTAGATTTTTTAGGTTTTCGGAGGCAGTGCTATACTTCTGGTGTCTTGGCATCACACTTTTTCTGCTGATCAAACAGAATCCATAAGGCAGGCTGTGAATGATTCTCTCTAGTTTCCGGCTGACTTTTCTCTGCTTCATTTTGGGGCTTTAAGAGAAGCACAACATCTTTTAGACCCAAATAATTGTGTTATCCTGTCAAATTCACAATGCCTATTAATGTCACAGATAAACAGGACTGATAATCTAGCTCCCACATTAACATTACTATTATAAGCCATAACCATTGTGGCCGTTGTGTAACTGCTTATAGTTAGGCGGCCGGCCAGGTTAAAATTTATAACTGTTAAATACGACAATGCTGTTGAAGTGGGAGCTTTACTGACCTCTTGAAATTCTTCATCAAGTGTTCAGTGCTGTGAATGCCGACTTTCAGTCCATGTATTCAGCTGCTGCGTGACACTCTGGCTGCCCTCAAGACTGTGAGAGGTAACGCTGCTAGGGACGGGAATACGCGCTATAGTGGAGAGTAAACTTTTCTTTAGATACCATTTAGATCCTTTCATGAACCAGTGTTAAAGAGTTCAGTGTGAAATGAATCTATGGCGGAACTCCAGCTGGAAGAAGTAAATAACTCAGCACGCTGGCTTGGTGGAAAAAGCAGCTGAGAGCAGCTCCCACCGTCACAGAGCACCGCTGTGCAGAGAAACACAATAGTTTTGTCAAACGTTAACAATTGTAGTGATCTGATATTGTTTAAGACAATGTATTTTCAAGTTGTTTACTCAAAGCTAAATTTGAATGTGTGAGGTCAGAACAGGAAGTAGACTGCTGGACATGCGCTGCACTTGTAGAGTGGTAATTATCTTATCTCTGTCACAGCTACTGAGTGTGGTAACACTCATTAGCCCATATCCACAACAAACTCAATATTTATATTGCAGATATGACGTCTGGTTGTGAAAAAGCACGTGTAGCGTTTGCAAGTCAAATAACCACACAGACCTAAACTAAGTTAGAAGAAAGGAGCTTTTCCATGTGAAGCAACAGAGGGAACACAGAGCGGCTGCACCGTCTGACAGAATTACATACTGGCACTAAATTACTACAGAAATATGAGTAAATTCCCCAAGAAATCAACTGTAAACCAAAAAAACTAAAAATGCAGATGGCAAACCAATCAAAGCTTTACCATGAGAGAGAGTTGACATCACAGTTGACATCACAGAAGAGAACTACAAACTTTTGATGAAGGTTTTGCAAATGTTGGCAATGTCATCAATTTTTTTGAACCCAGCTCTAAAAACAAAGGTTTTAGCATCTTAAAGATGATCCCAGGTTGTATCATGGGATCTCTCATTTTTTGGGGTCGTTTTTTTTTTTTTTTCCCTTCAGCTCTCAAACTACATGGACTGCAATTCTAAATTGCTGCAGCACCCGGTTAAATAACCTAAACAGATCTAGTCTCGTATTATGCAATAAAGTCAAACCGGCAGGCAGCGAGGGGGTCAAGATTTATTCTGCCTGTTCAACACACACTAACACACAAAGGCGATGCTGTGCACTTAGTCCGTCTGCACTGTCCTGTACCAGCTGCAGTGCGTGACATCTTTACTGTGTTTTCACACGCCTCCCAAAATGCCCCCACCAGTTATTACAATACCCCCACTGTACCCATCTCCACCAAACACACACTTACATATGCACAAGGCTCCACATGTGAAAGCACAAGGAGGCAAACACTTAAATGTGCCAGTCCTCTGTCTCACACACACACACACACACACAAACGCTACAGTTTTCCATGTACCGTGGCTCTGGCCCAGGACCCCTCACAGTCCCGGCTTCACAGTCAGCTGTTGTTGCCTTTATGGGCAGCAGAGCCTATAGAACCAGGAATCTGGCAGCTAAACAGTTTGTTTAAAAGTTAGAAGAACTTCGTGCATTTGAGCATGTTGTGGACTGCTAATGG
>VUQJ01037635.1:26001-37301 GCA_015108635.1 Andinoacara biseriatus
GTGGACTGCTAATGGTCCAGCTGAGGGGATTTCAGCCTTTGAGCGTGTGACTTCACGTACAGGTCGTGGACAGCTGCGCGGTTACAGGGTCTCCCCCCGCAGCAGCGACAGAAACAGGCCTCTGGAGACCCGCTGATACGAACAGATCGAGTTCAGCCTCAGTGCAGATCCAGCTGTTCCTTTCTCTCACATGCAAAAAAGAAGGAAAGCAGACAGGGTTGAAGGTGGAGGACGAGGAGGTGCACAGTGTTCTGTTAAAAAGCAGACATCTTCACACTTACACCTCATGGCGTTACTGTTAAGGAAGATCACACCCCACAAACACCTCAGACACATTCACATTAAGTCCTCTGGGTGTTACTTACAATTAGAGCAAATATTAGAACATTTTTTAGATCATTTAGTCCTAAATGTGAATATTTGCTGGGTTTTTTTTTTTCTTCTGTGATGGCAATTTGAGTATTTAACATGCAATTAGGAAATGATTTGTGACCTGGCAAAATGTTATTTATTTATTTTTTTGTTTTTTACTATTTTATGTCAATTAATCAGATAAAAAGGTAGAAATTAAAAAATAAGAAGAGAAAGAAATAGGATGCTGTGTGTAATGTGATTTAAACGTTCTGTTTTAATTTGTGATGTTACATACAGAACAAATACAAGTAAATCTACAAAAGCAATACTACCAACACCATCCATACTGCAAAAATCTGTAGTAACTTGCATTATTAAAACATGTTCGGGCTATTTCTTTAAGCAACACTTGAAATGCTTCCACAATAAACCCAACAGCTTTTAGGGTGACTTTGTTGAAGCTGTTAGACCCGCTGCGTTAAAATAAAAAAATTTGTGGCTTCAGAATTTGCGGTTAAAAACTTTTCGCCAACTTTTCTCTAACGTGGAAAGCAGCCCGAAAAAAAGTGTTATTTTTCTCCATTAAAGACAAAACAAATTATCGTCCGCTTAAAAGTAAAAACGTTAGTGTCTAAAGCCAAAGCAGTGCGAACTTACTGACAGCTGAATGGATGGTGACAGCTCGCCTCCCGGTCACTGATGTTCGTCGGTCTGGCAGCAGTGCAGTGGCGCAGCTGTCAAAAAGGGGGCCTAAAAAAAAAAACCCTCCAAATTTTTTTCAACTCAAATGTTTTACTGCTGCTCCGTCTACAAACGACTTTCCTCCGAGTCTCTCACGAATCAAACTGTGACCAAGCAGCGGGAATGAGTCGTTTTTTAAGCCGGCCACAAATCCTGCGATTCTCGTCTCCTCCAATTAATCCTGACGACTCACTCCGTCCATCCGCTACAAATGGGACCGCATGACAACCCGCCGCGCCTGCTGCTCGTGTGCGGACCGGAGAGCTGCTTGGACGGTGACAGGAAACCAGACAATAGCACCTCAGCCAGGCGGTGAGGAGGACAGGAGAGGAGGGGAGAGGAGAGGAGAGGAGAGGAGGGGAGAGGAGAGGAGAGGAGAGGAGGGAGTGAACAGAGAATTGTGGAGGAGAAGGAAAGGACGGGGAGGGCCGCACCGAGTGGTCTGTCGGTCTAGCTGCACAAAATATGCGTAAACGTCCTCATTTCTTTATATTTTGGTAGGAAAATGAGAAAAAGATGCAGAGCTTTACTGAAAGATGTGCAAATAGAAATAGAAATACAGAACTGTATATCAGTCACAAAC
The DNA here is from genome assembly GCA_015108635.1 of Andinoacara biseriatus. Classification (NCBI taxonomy): domain Eukaryota; kingdom Metazoa; phylum Chordata; class Actinopteri; order Cichliformes; family Cichlidae; genus Andinoacara; species Andinoacara biseriatus. Next base: position 27,680 of record VUQJ01037635.1, read on the forward strand.
GGAGTTTTTACAACTCTAGTGGGTTTGAAAGTTAACATTTGGTGTGACCACCTTTATCCTTCAGCACAGCCTGAATGCTCTGAGGCAGATTTCTTCTCATTTCTTTAAGTAGTCTTCAGGAATAGTTCTCCAGGCTCCTTCAAGGACATTCATTGCTCTTCTTTGGATGTTGGCTGCATGTTGTTCTGTTCTCTGTCAACATGATCCCACACTGCTTCAATAATGTTGAGGTCCAGGCTCTGGGGAGGCCAATCCATGACTGGTGGAGTTCCAGTCTATGCCAAACCATCTCAGAGCCTCCACCATGTTTTACAGGTGGCTGTACAGACTCACTGTTGTACTTCTCTCCTGACCTCCTCTATATTGACGACAATTTGAACCACATTTTTCAAATTTGATCTCATTACTCCATCAGACCTGTTGCCACTGATTTTCAGTCCAGTTCTTGTGTAATGTGGCATACCTCAGCCTTTTCTCCCCATTTCCCTTCCTTACGAGTGGCTTCTTGACAGCCGCCCCTCCACTGAGATCATTTCTGAAGAGGCTTCAGTGAACAGATGGATGAACTGAAGGGCCAGATGCATCTCTCGGGTCCTGTGTCAGGTCCTTGCCGTTTTTTTTTTCTTTTTTTTCTTAGTTCTTAACGACATGGCTTTCAGATAGTGCTTTAGATAGTTGCTGTAGATGGTCCGGTACAAGGACTGGGCTGAAAATGAGAGAAAAAGAAAACATTGAAAAAAATTGTTTAACACAACTTAAAATTTTTTAAGTCTGTCTCCTTGAAGCAAAAATGAGGGGTGCATCGAAACTTTTGCATGGTACTGTACGCGCGGACCAACAAAGGTTTACACACTCAAAGATACTTAGCATTTTCTAAGCATCTTGGAGATGTCTGTTCATGTAATCCCACAATTGCTCCATTATTCCAGGGCTCTGCTGATTGTAGTGAGTTCAAAATGCTGCCTACACATTATTGCATAATCCACAATAACAGTAACTGTTAGTACCAGTTTGATCATTTTTTCAGAAATCCAAGTGAGAAAACAACTTTAAACTTACTTTTTACTCAAAACTATATCATACAGATGTTCTCTGTTATCTAACCTACACCATCAATGCACACAATCAGAGCCTGTTGAAGCTCCATCAAATGTTCAGTGCACAACGTGTCACACTGGCAACAGTACCAGGCCTGCGGAGCTGCAAACAACCGCTCCCGGTAACTACGGCTGCTGCACACACTCACGGGCGAGTGTGTCCATACTTTACAAAAACATACTTTAGTCAACTGACACATGCAGCACTGATGCACGAGCAGTTCAGTTTGTCCAAATCGCTTTTTCTTGTTAACAACCATATCTGCTTTGTGTTTTGTTTTTATAATATTATAATTAATAAAAAACAATGTTTTTGATAATTTTGTGATTTTTTGCAAAGTCTAAGGGGAAGAAATACCAAACCATTTGAAATATTGATGACAATGCAGAGACCTGTAAACATCCATTTGGAGTAAAGTGCTGCCTCATGATTCTGTGGCTTTTATATTGCCACAGAAGAGGCAAGCTAATGGTGCTAATAACTGGGATAGGGAGCTAATGTTTAACACATCCTTTGTTGCCTTTTTGCAGAGTTTATGTATTAATGAAGCATCTGCAGTGGATCAAACCACTGTGAGGCATGTGAGGAGGACTCTGTTTTTCAGAACATAAGTAGAACAAGAACTCTCAGTGGATATTATTTTATTATTTACTAATATATTTATAATTAGAATGATATGTTGATGAGGACAGCATGGGTTTTCCAGAGAAATCATGTGAAGAGAATATTAAAATCTGTACAATTGAATACACAATCTGTGTTGGTACTTTGTTTAATTACAGACATTTCCTTTTCATTGAGATTAATGTCAAAGCAATTTTATGTGTTATAAACCTATTGCAGTGTACTTCCTGTACATATCAAGACATAATAAAAACAATAATTTGGTCTTTAGCAGGTTTTAAATTTATCAGCGATTGTAGAGAAGCAGTTGTTGCTACCCATCAATCTGGGAAGAGTTGCGAGGTCATTTTCAAACAATCTGAAGTCCATCATCCCACAGTGAGAAAGATTAGTAGGTTTAGAGTGCAGTTAGTAAAAGACCGAACGAATACAGCTTGTTTGGAAGGGCTGCCAGGAGAACGAACACGGCAGCACGGCTGAACAGACCACACGACTTTGGGAGCAATGATCTTTACGCAGATGAGACCAAAGCAGAGACGTTTGCTCATAAAGCTCAGCACCAAAAATCAAACAGCATAGCAGCACAAATACCTCATCCAAACTGACAAGCACGGTGGTGGAGGAGTGATGATTTGTGGTTTCTGTGCACTCTTGTACTGAGTCGACCACAAATACCACTGTGTGCCAAATTATTTTAAGGTCAAAATGCCTCCGCAATAATGCAAGAGAACAAATTCTTTCTGATAAAGATGGCTCTACAGGCTGTTGTTATCATGGGATGTACTTAGTGTTTCGCCCACTGCTTTTGCATTTTGCCTCAGTTTTCGTTCAATCAATAATGCCACGGTGTAAACTGTCAGGTGGTGCTGTTGATCTCAGGTCTTTTCACCAGGACTGCATACAGTACAATTACAGCACAACCCAAAATGGATGTGACATCTTCAGGGTGCCGGCCAATTTTACACAGCCAAAACACACAATTAGCTCTGGTGAGTGACACTCAGAATAACAACATAGTGCTATTTTGGCTGATCAAAGCCCTGCTACACTATTGTTAAAATACAGTCATAATGTGTACCAAAAGAGTTATTTTTAACCAGGTGACAGGGATAGCTTGGATAGGTTTCCATTGTGCTCAGGCTGGCATGGGGCGTTACAGTATGTGAGCATGGGTGTGCTTGCATATGTATGTGAACAATGTGTTTTTGTGTGACAGAGACACAGAGAGAGGGAGAGGCACTTGACAGAGGGGAAGTGGTCTTTTGGGGGGTAGCGTCTGGCAGGCTGATCACTCCACAATAGCAGCAGGGAGGACAGGACATCCTGCTTACAGCCTAAGCTGAACTCACACACGTTCGACATGCACGCACACAATGCTTTACAAACCACCAGATGGCTTTAACTGTCCTAATTGTTGATGTTGAAGAACATGCATTTAAAGAAGTGTGAGTCACGCAATGTGTGTCCCATTTATTTGGTAAGCCCTAATTTCAGCCACAGTGACACGTTAAACAGTGCGCACATTTCCAGTGGAAATGGGATCATCTTTACAGTAACTGTCATCTGCCAGCAACATATTTACTTTAATTTATTCAATCATCAACAGTGAAGCTGGACGTTAAAGCAGTAAAATAAAGCTGAATGTGAACATTGATCATTATTGGATGATGATCAGTTTGGACCTGGTGATGGTGATATACCATGAGACTAGAGTCTAGAAACATCCCCCAATCACACAAACACACAGACACATACACACTCCTCCCTCTTCTTTCTCTGTGTTTGGTAAGGGTAACTAAGCTGTGCTGCCCTGGCCGAGGCTTTGTGAGTCACACCAACCAGAACAAAGACCCCATTACTGCCACCCCCTCCTCCTCACCCCTCTGCCTCCTTCCCTCCCTCTATGGCCTCTCTTCTTGGACCTTTCTGTCCAGTGCTCCTTTAATGCGATGATGAGTGTATTTCCTTTGCTTTTCTCCCCTTTCCTCTGCCCATCCTCTCATTCACGGGCTCCAGGAGGGTTTAGGGGCAGCCCCGTCGTGCCATACATGCCTCTGCCCTGACAACAGAGCAGTACAAAGGCAGCAAGGCACTACAAACGTGGGAGTCTGGAGCTTTATAGGTTTTTCTGGACTGATATTAACAGGACTACAGTGGGTTGTGCTAAATGTGCGTGTGTGTACATTTGGAGCTGACCTTAGCCTGTGAGACAGCATTCAGCCCTGACCTGATTAGACACTTGATCGAGCAGAGCCCGGATCAATGCTGCTGGCTTTGACTGAGGCCTCCGACTGCCGCTCCAGCTCGAGCTCCAGCAGGAGCTGTTTGCCCCACAGCACTGATAGGTGCAGCATGAGCAGCCATGGGTGAGCGCCCGTTCTCCAGACTGAGAGGCGAGGCAGACAGACTGACCAGACTGACCTCAACCTGTTCAGACTGAGCTGTTTGTCTTTGTGATATAATGGGCTGATGTACCTCTTTTCAGGGGAGTTAAAAGTCAACTGTCAAAGACAGTATCAGTTCGTTTCCAAACATGGTCTTCTTAAAGGGAAAAACTGGCCCTGTTCCACGGGACAATTGAATTGAGTTTAATTTTAACCTTCTTTATTGGTGTGATGCAAGAGATAAAAGGCCTGTGTTACCATAGCTGAAGCCTGGAGTTTAGAAACACTGAGGTGATGAAGTAAAAATCCTTAAATACCTCTAATGAGACATGAAAGACCTTTCTTCCTAGTTCAGTTATATATGCTGCATGTACACCTGCTCATAAAGCAACCTACAAACTATCTCTTGGTTAAAATATCTCTTCAACCAAAACATTATTTTTAATTGCAGAGCTTTTAAATACAATTTTCAGAAACTTCATAAAGTTCTGCTGTAGACCTAAAAGTAAGAACAAAGAGAAATATAGACGTTCCCGATTGTTGCCTCTGCAGAAAAACAAAACCCAGTCAAATCCATTATATGAACCTGTGTCATGCTGACAGTGTGGCTCAAGGGATTTGAATGCCGGTGTGTCTAGAAAAAGGGTCAGCAACCTTTGTTGAATTTTGCTGAATTTTGACAAAAAAATCTGCACGGGGAACTAAAATAATAGAAATAATTTTATTTTTTTATATTTAATGCCAATAAAACAGAAGAACTGAGACATGGTGGAAAGAATATATATTGACATGAACAGGCCTTTGAGATCTAACTGTGATTATTAATTAAGGAAATAAGGCGTCAGGTAACAGAAGTAGGCTGTGATGAAGAAAAATGAAAGACAAACACGCTGTCATCATCTGTGATCTGGGGGCAAAGATTTTAACAGGTTCTTGACGCTGCAAAAAATGAAACAGACCAGAGGGGGGCGCCATTGAACCGTATGTCTAAGCAAAAAGCTGTGCTGTACAATATGTTGTTAACTGTTTCATTTATGATGAATAACATGTTTGTGATCAATGTATTACAACCCTGTCTTAAAAAAAATGCTAGCCATAGTAAAAAGAAATCAGCTGCTCTTAGGACTGTTGGAAAAGAGAGGACCCGGGCCCTGCATGCAGTTAATGTGAAATACTTTGTGATGGAAAGCGGGAGCGGGAGGAGGATCCCTGGAAGGAGAATGGCAACAGGGGTGTGCCCCATACAGGTTTTTGAAAAAATGGACTCCCTCTCTCAGTGGTTTGGTCCTTTTCCAAACTAGTAATATTCAAACAAAGGATGACGTAGACATTATGTAATTCTCCCGTTAAAAAATATAAAACTTATTTACAGTTGTAACCAGGCTACATCTGCTGTCATATTGTTATTGTCATCCAAAGACAGCAGCAAGACTTTGTATTCGGCTGCATTTTCAACCAGTTTTAAACGCCCCTGGACCATCAGGGCACTGAGGACGACCCATGGCTGAGCAGCTGAGCGGCTGGTGATTCAGATGGGCTGACAGGCAGCTTTCTGGAGGCTTTTACACGATGGACTTTTGAGCATAAACAAAGAGATAAAAGATAAACACAAGGAGAGCAGAGAGAAAAAGGCAAACTAATGATGCAAGCACAGCCTCCCCCAGTAACAGAGTTAGCGGGATCAGGGAAGAAACCCTTCCCAGGCACACACGAAGAAAAAACAGCAGACACATTATTATTACACAGACAAAGACAGGAACACGAGAAGGAAAATATTCGAGGTAAGACGAGCCATGAAAAAAAATTTCAACCTTATATTTAAAATTCAAAGACATCAAATGTGGAAATTGGCAAAACCTTTTGGTGCTTTTTCGTACAGACATCTTTACTTTCTTCCTTTATGTAACAATGCACAGCCTCTCTCTCTGCTCCTCTGCAGCCTGTAGTGCACGGATGAACCTTGACTCATTTGAGAACACAAACAGGACATATTGTTATTTTTAAAAGTCAAACCTCCCACATTGTTTTCTCATGAGTGACAGCCATAGTGCCAGAGTGCTCTGTGGAGGGCTACCGCTCCCAAACATAGAGCATCATAGGAAGGACGTGGCGACCAAGGCCACACTTCAATAAGCTGTTCCTCGGTTTTCAGCCTTAACTGATTTGTTCCAGGAACACTTGAAGTTGCAGCTTTGCAGCTACACACTCATGCGCGCTCACGCACACACACTGACACAGTACTAAAAAGCTCCGTGCAGAAGCTGAGATCCTCCCTCCTCTTGAGGCTTTTACGCTTTATCAAGAGCTTCTTAAAGCAGGACAAGCAGCTCTGCGCTTCCTTCTGCTGGACACACCTCACACTGCAAGAGCAAAGTCTGGATTCACTCACAAGTAGATTGAATCTGCCACTTACCTTAACTTTAAACCATGTAATGTGCCCACCACAGATCTGTGGCAGGAGCCTCCTTAATTCGATTGTTTATAGCAGTGAGAGAGCGGATATTTCTCAAACACTGACTGTTTTCTTTGATGAGATTATTTCACAGATTCCATCCAGATGCAAGCACATGTTTTTATCTTGAATCGTTCATGTCCTCTGTGATAAATTTGTGGAGCGCAAGAATGACTGCGGTGGTCAGTATCTGAGGCCAGATCATCTCTTGATAGAAGCAGACTGCTAAGCCATGTGTTTGCGGCATTTGTCTTGTGCAAGTGACTCATTTACTCAGAAAATTACTCAGAAAAAAACAGTAGGAAATCGGATCGATGGATGACATTAAAGAAATGATGCCAGGGCTCATTTCCATTCATTAGAACTCGTTTCTGACCTATCCCAGTTTGCTTTCTTTCAGTTTTGTTGTATAGATGACATGCTGTAATGTTGTAATGCACTTCAAATACAAATGAACTTAACATGCTTCTGTTTTTGTAATAGCAAACACTTTATTGTGTCATACTCATTTATTAACATCATTTCCTGGGCTCTGTGCCAATTTAAATAAGGGCGAGACAACAGGATGAGAGCATGTTTGCGCCTGAAGCTGATCATGTCTCACTTTATAAGACTGTCAAATGTAAATTGTGAAAGCATTGCGTTCAGTATCCCACATAACGGCACCTTTTCTGATGTGTACAGCCCCTTGCAACAAATTATTAGATTAAAAGTAGGTTTTTTTGGTAATTTATTCCATCATTTCAAACTCAGGGCATATGTAGGTACATTTAGTTTACTTTTATAAATGAAAAGTTGAGTTTATAAGAATTTCTTACACTCAGCACATTAAATAAATCGATATTAATGTCGCTACTGAAAAGTGAAATCTTCCTTAATTCTTGAGCTTGGTGTGTTGATTCTGGATACAAAAGAATTGTAAAGAAGTTTATGAGAAAATTACCCGTGATTTGTGATGTCAGTAAAGAGTTTCCTAATTCATGAATTCATGGTTACAATCATGAGTTTTACTGTACGTCTCACTGAAAACACCATGACATTCATTGTGGTCCCGTTATGAGTAAAACAGATGATAAAGGAGGAGATGCGTCAGTGCATGACTGTGACTGATAAGCCAAAAATGTCCAAAGAGTAGGGCTGAGGTCATGGAGGCCAATCTTTTCTTTGACCTCAGTGGAAAACTTAATGAGATGAAGGAAAAATGCAAAGAAGACTTCAGAATGATTCAGAAGGATTCGCAGTGTTCAAAGAATCCCAGTGCACTTCCACTAGGTTACCTGATAATATAATAACAGATGCTGCTGACATGAATCTGCCATGTTGAAACTACCCAGAGACGGACTTCAAAAAGCTCATCGTAGATGGTTAACCCCGAGTTCTTACTGGGTTTTTTCATGCAGGTCATATAAAAGTGGTGAAAAATATGACTTAAGGAACAGGAATCTATCCATCCATCCATCCATCCGTCCATCCATTTTCTTCCTTTCCTGTCATAGGGAAAGGGGCAGGGTACACCCTGGAAAGGTCACCAGTCTAACAGGAATATGTCTAAACTTAAATAATTGGCACATTGGAATTAGTTGCTCAGCCCTGTGATGAACGTTCAGCCTGTCCATGGTTTACTGTTACCTTTCACCCTGTGACAGCTGCAAAAAGGCTCCAGCCTCCCTGCAACCCTGAAGTCCTTAAGTGGCTACGAAAATGAATGGATGGATGGATTAGTTGTTGATTAGTTGTTAATTTATGAGCAGTATGAGACACTCTCTTTCAGCTGAACAGATGAGCCAGTGCAACTCCTGCGTTGCTTTCTGTAGTAAAATTAATTATTGATAGTTCTAAAGGACATTAAAACAACCTTACGTCGATCATTTTAACAGAACTTTTTTTATTCTTCTTTACAATATCTCTTAGCATAACAATTTAATTGGTTTCATGTGTTAAAAATAAATAGCTTGTGTGATATTTTAAATAAAGTTACATAGTCTCACTTTAATGCTCACATAATCCCACTTTATAAAAAAAAAAACATTTCCCATTTCCCATCCTCTTACAGAAATCTAATGATATGAACTCTTTCTCCTCCGTGGTTGACCATAGAAGATGGCATAATGCAGCCATGAATTCACCAGCCACAATGCCTTCCTCAGGTAGAGCGAGAAAGTAGGCAGGAAGGAGCCAGGCACCATACCAAGAGAGGAAATCTGAGCACCTTGAAATGCTGAGGGATACGTCTGAAGTCTGAAGTCCTTTGGAGGTTTTGAGTGTAGCAAAGACATAAGTTCCAGCAGTACAAGTATCCAGAGCAGACAGCAGCTGAGCTGTGCCCAGCGAGAAGTCCTGAATCTCCGTGTCTGCACAGGCCAGCGTAACACCAGTGTGGCCTCGAGTCCCAGCAGACCAAGCAGTAGCAGAGAGGCCAGCTGATGTGCATCAAGCAGCTGATGGCAGAGCACATTTGTGGCTTCTCGCCACCAATCTGACTTCTCCTTCTTCATGAAACTCACCTCCACCTCGTAGCCCGCCCCCTCCATCCACCGGCCCACTGTTGCTCCCAGCCGAAGCGCCCAGTGCAGCAGTACGAGGCTATCTGTGAGAGCCAGCTGGCTCAGGAGGACAGTGGAGGGTTTGGTGGAGGTGCGAGGGGAGCGTAGCAGCAACAGAGCACGCAGGCTGAATACACAGCCCAGCAGCAGGGGAAGGCTCACTCCATGGGGGAACAGCAGCACTGTAACCACCTTCAGCAGTAAGAACCTGCGTAACCATCTTTTGGAGGCCGGGTGAGCTCGATCAGGATGGCAGAGGCAGCTTATCTCCCAGACTGACTTTAAAAGTTGATGTGGCCTGCAGAAAGTCCAGCACAGGGTGGTTAGTTCAGCCTGACAAGTGACATTTTGGGCAGTCAAAAATGAAATAGGACCATAGTATAGACCAATTTAAATGTTTTCGATTAAAAGCACGCATGATTTACAGTATGTATATTCTCAGACCTTGTCTGAAACTATCTGGAAGTTATTAGATTTGAAACTGCTGATATTAATTGGATATTATTTGCCTGGTTCTGCTG
>VUQJ01037636.1:0-20041 GCA_015108635.1 Andinoacara biseriatus
AGCCCCAGCCCACAACCACCAGGAGAGCAGGCTGACACCCGCACCAGAACATCCAGTCTGGCCCAGGAACCCAAAGGTGCCCACACCCCAGGGGGGCGGGGGACGCAAGAGAAACCACCGAGAAGCAGCAGGGAGGCAAGGCACAAGAAGACCCAGACTCAAGTCCAGCCACACACACACACACACACGTACACCCACATATGTTCATGTCTATCAAGTCATTTTCACTTCACTATGCTCCAGCTGATAATGCCGTCAGACCGATAAAGCTGACATTACTGAGTGTCAGAGATAGAAAATTAGCTCATATATATTATCCCTGTCTCTGAAACACAGTGAGCAAGTCGGGAATCTTGGCATCATTATGGATAGTGATCTCAGTTCTCATCATCACATCAATAATGGTCCATGCTTACATATCAGTTAGATTATTTTAACGCACTATTTGCAGCACGCTCCAAATCATCAGTAATAGATGACTTTAGCTCACTCAGAATGCAGCAGCAGGAGTCCTTACAGGGAAATTTGACTATATTACCCGAGGAATTGGCTCCCAGTTTATTATAGATGGGGCGCCAGGGTAGCTCAGAGGGTGAGCAGGCAGCCATGTATGTCACATGGCAGTGAGGTTGGTGGAGGTTCGAGTCCCGACCTGTTGCTCTTTATCACGTGTGTTCCCCATTTCTTCTCCCACTCTCCTTTTTCTCTCCAGTCTCCACTGTGAAAAAACTGTAAAAAAGCTAAAAAATATCTTATATGTGTATATCATGTATATGTTATATGTGCAACAACACAAACTATATTTCCTAATAATCCCTTTTAAACAGTTGTATAGACAGGCTCTATTCAGTACAAGCAAACTTACATTTCATCAGGTGCTGTTACACATTTCATTCACATTTACTGGAGGTGCTGAGAGCAGCTGATTATTCCAGTAAGTCTTGCAGCCCTAGAGCAGGGGTCGCCCAAAGGACAAGAATGCAAAAGGGCCTTCCTGATGGTCAACAATGACCCGGACTGGAATCCTGCCCAAATGATGCCTGACATCCACCTCAACACTGAACTGTTCCTCTGACACACTCCTTTATCTTCTCTCCTTTTCAAAGATCCTGTGAAGTGGTTTAAAGTTTTTAAACATTTTCCACATTAAAGATGAAACTGTGGAGTCAAGATTTTTAATATGATAAGGAAATTTAAAAATTTGTTTTAAACAATCAAACATCAGAATATCATAATGGATCTTTGAAGAAAAACAAAAGACACCACAGTCTGCTTCATTTTAAGAGTTATTAAGCAAAACAACTTTGGAACCACTGTGTTTGACCACTATTTAGTTCGAGGCGCTTGTGGCTCAGGAGGCAGAGCAGGTTCTCCACTAATCAGAAGGTTGGTGGTTTGATTCCTGGCTGTTCCAATCTCCGTGCCAAAGTTTTTCTGGACAAGATACTGAACCCCAAGTGTCTCCTGCAGTCATTGGAGCATAAATGTTAGAAAGTGCTTATGTGAATGAAGACATGTTGTATAAAACAATTTGAGTGCTGAAGTTGAGTAGAAAAGCGTTATATAAGCACCAGTCCATTTACAGTGGGGAAAAAAAGTATTTAGTCAGTCACCAATCGTGCAAGTTCTCCCACTTAAAAAGATGAGAGGCCTGTAAGTGACGTCATAGGTAGACCTCAACTATGAGACAAAATGAGGAAAAAAAATCAGAAATTCACATTGTCTGATTTTTAAAGAATTTATTTGCAAATAAGGGTAGAATAAGGGTGGAAAATAAGTATTTGGTCACCTACAAACACCTACAAGCAAGATTTCTGGCTGTCACAGACCTGTAACTTCTTCTTTATGAGGCTCCTCTGTCCTCCACTCATTACCTGTATTAATGGCACCTGTTTGATGTCAATTACAGGCCTCTCTCATCTTTTTAAGTGGGAGAACTTGCACGATTGGTGACTGACTAAATGCTTTTTTTCCCCCACTGTATGTAGATGAGACAATCTCTTTCTTTGAACCAATACAACACAATGCAATACATACCTATACAATTGTATAACATCATCTAGCATCCTGACTAATTAAATGACCCTATCTTTGCAACAGTTTTGAATTAATATTTTTTACTAAGATGAAACACAAGCAAAAGTAGTAATTGTTCTTGGATGAGAACAATAAATGAACAAAGGGACTTAATACCTCTGATACGAAAAAATAGCTTGATGGTACAAAACTGTTTATGTGCAATCCTGTATAAAAGTATCCAAAATCAATCAGCTTCCTGTCATTGCATGATAATGGCTTGGTATTCTTTTTCTTAAAATATTTTGGCATCATTTCATCATTATCATCAGTCTGTCAATTTGTTCTAAGTTTGTCTTTCATCACTCTTGACTGCTTCCTGCTTCGGCTCCATATATCCAGTAGTTGTTGTAGTTGTTATTCAGTTCCTGGAGCTCTGCAGTTGTGCCGCTGTTCTGCAGAACCCAGGAGTATGTGGCTTAGCGGCTTTCAAAGCCTGCCTGATTGCACAACAAACAGACACAGCAAACCCGGCTTACTCTATGAGTGTTGAGCTTCCACACACTAACAGCCTTTTGTTCTCCTTTTGTCCCCCCAACACGCACACACCCTCACCCCACACACACCCTCCAAATCTCTTTAAAAAAAATATGACCGTCTGCTGGCCCTACCCTAAGACAAACTCACTCATTTTCATGGATCTGTCCTTGGGTTGCATTTGCTGGAGGAGGCCAGGAACCAGCAGCCAAGTAGAAAATGGACAGATTGAATAAAGCAGCTTATTTGTGATGGCCAAAGTTCTGATAATGATGCGTTTTGAGCCTACCGCTGCAAAAAAACAAAAACGGGTCCCGTAGCTGTACTGTATGCTTTAAGAATGGACACTCTAATATAATTCAGGAGTTTGGATCTAGGTTGTGACCGTGTTCAGCAGCCTCGCAAGGTAGTAATACCATTGTATTTATCAATGTAAGCGATATGTTTTTAAGAAAACATCTGATTGATGCCCAGTGGGGTAAGACATGCAAACGTTTGGCAGATTATCTACACCAGTTTATATATTTCCACATTCTCAAGCACACTATCAAACTTTCCACGTACAATGATGTAATTGGAATGGTGACCAAAATTATCAAAACTGTATCCATGTTGTCAGTTTTGTGAAGTGCTTCTCCAGCTCAGGTTTGCAGCGGGGCTGGAGCCCGTCATTCACGAAGAAGAGTGTGAGGCACGGCACACCTTAGAGAGGCCACAAGTCCATTAATGTGCCAGCACAGAGCCAAACAACTTCACACTTACATTCACACCTACCATCACAGGTAAACAATCCTCTGGACTGTCGGGGAAAATCAGAGTACCTGGAAGAAACTCATAAGCTACCCGACCCATGCAAACTCCACACAAAAAGGCCTCAGCTGATCAGAACTGCGAACTGTCTTGTTGTCATGGTTCCTCGGTGCTCCTCATTTAATCCTATGATGTCATTCCCCTATGTTAATTTAACCCCCTGTTAAGTTAACCCACATACTCAAGTTTTGTTTTCGAGGTGATTGAGGAAGCTTTCGCCTGGCATCAAAAACATGTCCTAGGCTGTGTAGAAAGCCAGTAGCCCAATTTAAAAAGCTAATTCGTCTTCGTGGATGATTTCACATCATCACGGCCTTAGCTCCTGGTTCAACCTGTCACAGCAACACTGACAAATTCAGTCTTCCACCTTTATCCTTTATTTAACTGTGCCTGTGCACTTCAAAAGTGCCGCCATTCCAGACTTCTGGCAACAACAACTGTAATGACCCTGTGGTTTTTTTGATAGAACAAATAGTCACGTAATTAATTCAAAGTGCGTTTGATCAGACAGGTATGGGCAGGTAACAGGTGCATCGGCAGCGATTGCCCCGCTGTTAACCAAAGGAACCTACAGTATGAACTGTTTCATATGTGCAAACCTGCTGAGGAATGTGGTGAAATCCCAATTACTCACAGACTTTATAATCACACTGCATTTATGGCACTTAAAGAATAGTGAATACCTTGAAATCTTCTATAATCTCTTGAAAATTAATAAATACCAAATTGTAAATAAAAGACAGAACATATAGATAAAATATAAAAATTATATAAATAAATTACAAGATAAATAAATACATTATAAATTAAACACACTTAATAAATGAATAGATAAATAATTAGAAAGGTAATAGCAGTTATCATGACTGATAATACTAAGAAGAAATAGGGTCACGTTATTTAGACCAAATCAATTTGCTCTGCATTGCCACAACATACTGAAAGATCCTTTACATGTATGCAAATTTATATTCAATTAATTCAAGTCAGTAACTCAATCCAAGCACCTGGAGGCTGGCCCATTATAGCTTGGTCGTGTTACTGGATGGTGCAGATATCACCGTGTAGCAAATCTGTGTTAATGTGTGTGTTTATTTTGTCCCAGAGTTTTATATGTGGTGTGACAGAAACATATAAAATGCTAGGGCTTTTTTCCCTCCTCGGTCCTCGCTCTTTGTGGTCTGTTTTGTTTTGTTTTTTCCATATAGTTGCCCCTTTATTTTTTTCACTTCTTTGTTCATTCCCTCACATCCATTCCGATAGTTTCATCAATCTCCCTCCAGGAATTTACTGACATTTGTGAGTCCGTATATTGATGCTTTGATTATTATCCCATACATTTAGATGATGATTGTTATTCTCTCACTGATAAATTTAAAAGCTGTGACGGAAAAGTAGCTGGAAATGCACGGGAGGAATCGACCATGCTGAACCGGCCAATCAGAAGTGTTGTGGGCTGCATCAACCTGACATGTAGTTCCATTTCTCGGGCGGTACAAGTCAAGTTCTGACATAGGCAACAGTAGAGAGTTCCCATTTGATATTTAATGATAATTAACATAATGCCCTTTGCACAAGCCTAAATACCGACAGTGTTGCTGGCCACTTATGTAGGTTATCTTGTAGACCCCGCAAAGGCTCAACATTGCAGCATAAATCAGATTAACTTTACAGTCACACACGTGAGGTTGTGCCTAAAAAATTATACCAAACAAGGCAAGGTAAAACGTTCTTAAGGTGAAAATATTAAGATAAAATCAAAAGTAGTCGACAACAGCCAGTTACATCCTAGACTCCACCTAGGGCATAATCTTTAAAAAATCATATCATGGGGCCAAGAACCGAATGTCCTCTGGATATAATCCAGCCTGGATTTTCAGGCGACTTGAAAGTAACCATATCGCAGCTGAAAAAAGACACACCACCCTTATTTGATGCAGAAAGAAGCATATCAATATTCTCCATGGACATGTAACATTTGATTGGGATGTGATCCGGATAGACAAATATATGACACAACTTTTGACTCGCTATCAATTCCTCTGTTATCATCACCCACCCAATAAATCACATATTTTCTCAATATAAGAATTAAAGCTTTTATAAAAAATGAAAGTTAGTTTAGTTCATGTTTTTAAGCCTTGGAAAATTATGGACATGGACAATATGACCTATGTGTTACCTCTGTGATTCAGTATTTGGAGAGTGGCATGTTTATGAGACGGACAATCAGTTAAAACGTCTGTTTTTTTGTTTGTTTGTTTGTTTGTTTGAGCAGTGCAGTTTCTCTTTCATATGAGTTGCATTTTCATCATGTTCTCTTCGTGTTTGCCAAGAAGCTCTCAAACTTGTTTTAAGTTTATTCCTGTCCCAAGAGACCTGCATTTGGGTCCAACAAACTTTGTCCTCCACACAGTGTTTCATGACACTTAATGTGCAACAACTGTACACAAATGTGCCACTCTACCCATGTTGCAAACCTATCCAAACCCTCCCTGCAAATTAAAAATAGTACTTGAATATATATACACATTTCTTATATTTACTCGTGTTTGGCTGAGCCTTTTCACTGATATTTCCATGTTTTTCCATCATCTCTGTGTGTATTTCAGAGTCACGCCTCATCTTGTGGAGTATCCCTAGCCCATTTAGTAGAGTAAAGCACATTGGCTCTCTATGAATGAGAGTGTATATTCATCCAACTTATCTCTGAGTGCAGACTTGGGCTCTGTGCCTCATTTCTTGCAGGTTCATGCAGACAACTCATGGACACACTAAATAGCTTCTTTGTGGGAAGCCTAAGAATACGTTAATTTCCCAAACCCTCTGGACTCATTTTTGAGTTTGGATCAAATGAAGGGAAACATAGTGGTTGCTCATTGTTATTTATTTCTTTTTTTCTTCTTCTTTTTTTTAATTTGAGACCACTAGGCTCCATCTGCATTTCCACATAAGACTCTGATAAAGACCATAGCTGCAATGGTAGGATGCATGTCCTGTAATAATTTTTCAAATCACAGACCTAAACCAAATTACGGCAAACCTGAATGTAGTAAAGCTCCCCAAAGAAGTGAATAAAATTTAGCCCATGAAAGTTCATGGTGGCCTGTGTTTGACTCCTGAATCTCCAGCTCCAACCTGCACTCCCTGCATCCTCCTTTGCTTGCTCTAATGAAATTTACTCCTAGTGGTTAGTTTCAGAGCCCCTCCTCCATTCCCTATCTATCTTTGAAGCAAGCCTCATTTCTGCTGGCCCCATCAAACAATGAGATGCTCTCTGGCTGCTTTGTGCTGTGGTTCTCTAAATGCAAACAGATCTCTGAGAACTGCTTTTTCATTGTCTCATCTTAAAGGGGTAATAAGAGCTCAGACAGCTAGACAAGCTGCTACAGGCCAAGAATAACAATGCCATTGTGAAATAAGGCCAGCTTTCAATCAAAGTCCATTCAAAGAATATTTGGGGTTCTATAGGCATGTTGTGCCTATTAATGAACATACAAAAGGAGCCATTTCCTTGATTTATGGACAGCTACCATGAAGACTACACTGTGAGCACAGGCAGACAAGGCCATATGTTATGATGCTCTTTTGGCTATTTACCTCTGATAAACCACCAGAGTCGCTTATAAAACAAAATTAGCCTGGATTTTGTTCGTTTGTTTGTGTTTCAGTGACTAACAGTAAGTTTATTTTCCAAAAGGGAATTCTAAAATGAGTTTGGATTAAGTCCCAATCTCTTTCCAGTTATGAAGCAGATTTGCCTGGCTCTGAGATGCATACATAATGCAAAAAAAAAAAAAGAAGGCCTTTGGTCTGCCCACAGGCAGTGCAAAGCACAGAGGCGATATTCATAAATTACACTAAACTCTGTAATCAACACTGCACAGTTCACAGGTTGCTTTTTGCTTTTGCAGGGAAGGGAAAGGTAAATTAGAGTAATTAGATGCATTACCAAATTAAAGATCTTCCCCAATTAGTATTGTTTTTTAACAACAACAACAACAACAACAACAACAACAATAATAATAATATTGTATGTGTGTGTGTGTGTGTGTGTGTGTGTGTGTGTGTGTGTGTGTGTGTGTGTGTGTGTGTGTGTGTGTGTGTGTGTGTAAAACTGAATACGCAAGGTTTCCTGTGGTGCCGGCATCTCATTCTAGAAGTGAGAAGAGATGATGAGCATCATAGAGCATGTCGTAAAACAGTCAGGTGTCTCTGTGAACACTGAAACAGTTGTGACTGCTGTAATCCTGCCTCCCGGTTGCGCTACGCTATGAAAAAAAAAAATCAGTTGCTGATGCGCTTCCATTGTGATTTAGGACAAAAACTACAGTCTGCATTCCATTGAGATGTGTGCTAAAACATGTTATTTAAAACTATCAGAGTTAGACAGATGTAAAAGTCCAAAGTTACAGTGTCCTTTTTAAAAACTAAAAGAAAAAATTTGTTTAAAAAACAAACTGTGAAATGAAACAAAAGAAAGCAAGAAAAAAAAAGAGAAGAGAAGAGAAGAGAAGAGAAGAGAGTTCAAAAACTTTAAGACAAAGAGAATCACCCAGGAAATGGACAGGGCTGACTTACAAAGGTTTCTTTACACTGTAATGACACGGGCATTATGCTGAACTTTGGCTGCCGTAAGTCAAAAAGAATGAACACTTTCACTGCTGTGGAGCTCTGGCCAGCAGCACGCACTGCTGTTTGTCTTTCAAATGCCATTGTGGGTGAGGCCACTAGTGTACGCTTAAAGTGCCTGTTACAACTTTGCATTCATGGTGGGATTGTGAAACTCACAAAGGAAAGGCAAATTATCGTCCTGTGATTTTGTGCAATTTTGAATGACCAACCATCATCTTGTCAGAGTTGGTAAAGATTCTTTTAAAACACTTTTGTGTTTCCCGTGATTACTGAGACCCGTTTAGAGATATCATAAGCGTGAATATGTGTAGCCTACACAATATGCAATACACACGCACACACGCATACATATTTAGACACAGAGTATTGCTAAACTGTTGTATTTAGCTTCTCTCCAAGTTAAAAGTTGATCTGCAGTGGACACAGATGGGAAGATTACCGTTGAACAGAGCCACAGGAGTGCTATCTTTTACAGTTAATTACTCAATTATCAGTAAACACTGTCGCAGGAGGCACAATGCCAGCACAACAACATGCTTTTGCAAAGATATGAAGAATGGAAAAAGTCATTACACCCACTTCCAGTGCATTCTTCCTGCATGATACTATGTAGGGAAGGTAGTATATGCTGAAATAATATTGTAAATGTGTCCTGAGTTAATCTTATTAATTGCTTTGTAGAAGTCAAACTGGTAACTCTGGTTTATGTTGATAAAAATAACCTGCTTGTGTCTACTTGAACTAATCCCAGTAAGACAAAGAAATCTCTCTTATTTAATACTAAATGCTTTCACACAATGCTCCTCACCATTGGGCTTAACTGTGTCGGTACTGCTTTTTTACCACTAGTGGGAGCTAGTAAACAGGTGACACGCAGTTCTAAGCATCCCCTGCAGGCTCCAACTCAGAAAAAAAGTTCATGTTTGAACAGTGTTGGGAAGCAGCAGTGATTTTATAGGTTTGTTTAAAGACACAGGTTAAGACACAAACAGCCAGGTAGTTAAATAGATGAGTCTGAAGCGGCTCAGTGTTAGGTTACACTGTTGCAGGCTGAAAACTACACTGAGTGGATGAGAAAATCCAGTCCTTTCATTAGTCTGCAAACATTTCGGCAGAATAAACAGAGTGGATAAAAAGTGACACTTGCAATGAATGACTGAGTGGTGACAGAAGTGAGTAGAGGAGTGAGATTAAAGGATATTTAACTATTAATTTAAATTAATTTTAGATTATCAAAAAAAAAAGTTAAAGTACAGCATGTTTCCACCTGGAGCATGAAACCACACACAACCAGCCAAGGATGGAAACTCCATATGGTGTTACATGCTTGTGGTCAGTGGTCATGCACCTGCCCTAAAGCCACAGTCCTTCCCTGTGGTCCTACACTCACCACATAGGTTAACACATACTCGGAAAAGCACTCTTCTGCACTGATGCAGCCCTGCAGGCCAACTAAACCTCTGCTGAGACAACCTGCCGTGAGGCAATGAGGGATTAGAGGGTAGGAAGGAGGTCTTAACTCCCGTTAGTGTCACCCTGGAAGAGCCACAGTCCTGTAGCTATCAATAACAACAACAGTCACCATCCAGCCAACGCATCAACATCTCACAAATAAGAGACGATTTGTAAAAGAGGGGTTAGCAGCTTTAAATCAATCTTAATGTGTCAGTCTGTCATACACACAAACCTCTCAGCAGTCTATTAAAAGCTCATGTCTGAGCCCGGACTATTTTTTTTACTGTACAGGTGTATCACCTCTAGATGACCAGATGACACTAATGCACCATCACTAAGAAAAACTAGCCCATGTGTGACTGTGGCTATCAATGGACATTTCAGTTACTGAGCCACTGTGTCGCTGTCATTTGTTTAATTTTTCACATACAAGCTAGAAAAACTAAAACTAGAAAAAAATTAAATTCAAAAATAGCCCAAGCAAAAAAAACAAAAAAAAACAAAAAAAACCCAATAAAAATAAAAAATTGTTTTTTTTTTGTTTTGTTTGAGAGATTTCTGTGTGATGTTTCCTTAGTGGCCTCCTTATTTCAAGAGCAGTGGAAGCAAACAGAAATTGAAAAAGCTGTCAAATAACAGGCTAATTAGATGAACCTGCATTTTAATAGAGTGCCCGTTCCAAACTCTCATGTGCTGAATTTAAATGCACTCGGTTCCTGTAGAAGAGTTGGTGTGACTTCTGTGGCCACTCCTCATTCCAGTTTTTCGCCATGTTAGACAGCTTAATCTCTGTGGGTTTTCAGCTACTTCTACTTTCTTATTCGTTCATAGCCAGTTCTTCAGCAATACTAATAAATGATTCTCCTTTCTTTACGCTTCCTCATTAAGGCAAAATTGAAGGTCTGGCAGACTAGCTAAAAGCTTCTTAGTAAGAATATAATAGTTACATAAAAGTCAAAATCTAAAATACTGTCATCTAAACAAGCACACACTGTATAATGTAAGAATTGTTTATGTGTAGCAGCTTGATGAACAGAAGGAGCCAAAATGAGGTATTGATTAAGAAAATCAAAACAAACCAGTAACAACAAATAATACATCTATATGGTATTGGCAATACTTTTGTGGTTACAGACTAGATAATGTCCTACCACAGACTTCAACATCAAACAAACAAATGCATACAGAGTCTGACTCATTCAGATGTCATGAAAACAACCGCAGGATTAAGAGCTGCGCACTTACTCACAGGCCAAATGACTGCTGAAAACCATCGTGACTAAAGTTTTGAAGGGGTAATTCTCCTGCTCGGTGTCAACTATAACCAGTGTTACTGGTTATTTGACACAGACCTCTCATAAACCTCGACAAATCTGAATACATGGTAAAAATGTGAATGCAACCACCTCTTTATGAACTGACACATGCATCACAGCGTAGTTAGGCTATCCAGCAGTGGCTGATACCGAATGACAGATGAGAGGCTTCTTCTCTCAGTTACGACAATATAGTGAGCCATCTAACAGAGGGGCCCCATGTTCAGCGGATGGGCTTACACCCTATACAGGTATGTACTGTGTAATTACCAGAGTAGCTCAGAGCATGCAATAATCAGTAGGTGCTGTACCATTAAGTATGGGGGCGGTGGTGAAAACAACTTAAAGACAGGCCACCAGTGTCAGGTGTCAAGACTCACTTCACCCAAGTAATTTTCTCTTACAACTGTGTAGGGCGTCCTGCGATATGTGGACAGACTAGCTGCATGACACGGGCTGCAGTAGGTGTGCCCGAGCATGGGAGAATGTGTGTAGGTGTGCTTACAGTTTTAAAAATAGGGAATACCTGAGCGACAACTGACAAATCTAGCGCATGCGTGTGTTTATGTTTGTGTCGAGTTAGACCGTGTGAATGGATCTCGAGCTTGTCTAGGTCTGACATGTGATTTGAAGACTCCATCATCAAAGACAGACAGACCAGGGGAGGAATGCAAAAGTTTTTGCAGGAGGATACAGAAAAGGCTAAATGCACATAAAGAGGGGGTCGCATGGAAATATGAGGAAGTGAAGTATGCTTAAACGCGCGGAAATGTAATTAAAAATGTGTGTGTGTGTGTGTGTGTGTGTGTGTGTGTATTCAGCAATGTCTGCAGGGTGAGGTGGAGGCCGATGCTTTGGCAGCAGGTCTGGCACGTCTTTCAGGCCCAAACCTGCAGAGGACAGAGAGAGAGAGAGAGAAAGAGAGAAGGGAGGCCGAAAGCAAATAGGTGTGAGAGCCTGCCTGTTTTCATGTGATATGCTTCACTTATTCCTCACCATCATTAAAACCTCCTGGCACTGAGGCCTGGCAGGTCAGCCTAATATTGTGTCCTGTTTACAAAGTGGTATTCAGTCATTAGTGGACTGAAGAGCAAGGAAGCAAACAAAAAATACACCGAATTTATTTACATTCACATACTCAAAGGTCATTGACCTGTACTTATCTACCTGTTGTTTGCGTCTAACTGGGGTGGTAACAGTCTCAACTTCACGCACGTGATTTTCTTTTCTTCTTGTTGTTTGGGTTTTTATTCAAATCAACATTTGTTTTTAACCCACGAGTAATAAGCAGGCATGTGGGCCATCCTTGTTTTGCTAGGAGATTTCAGCCAGGCGTGAGGCTTTTGATGAATGTATTGTATTTCGGTAGCCAAGCACTTCAGGAATGTGTTCAAAATCTATTTGCGGTGCAAATAGTTAGGTTCCCTTATGCTTTTCCATAAAGTTTAGCCTTTTTTTTATTTTTTTATTTAAGCCTCTTGAGATTCAGTTTCATGTAAGTGCCATGAATCTGAGTGTCAAGTTCCTCAATCGTCAACTTGGTTTTCAGCACAGCGTGATCAGGATTAAAGGTTCCATTTTGAATTAAGTAAAAACTCTCCTTCGGATATTGTTAGATAAAAGGATTTCCTGAATAATATCCAGATAATACCTCCACCTACATAAGAACACTTCTAAAGAGAGTATATGTCCCCTACGGCAGTAAGTAAATCACTGTACATTGTGACCACAGCACAAAAGTGACGTTGGAGAGTGTATCAACTCCATAACCTCAAAGGAAATCTCTATTCAGCGGACATAAAAGAACACCTTAACCCACTATCACTGTGGGGCCCGTTACAGAAAGAGAGAATGGATTAGGAGAGAAAACAGAGAGTAGAAAAGTGGATAGTGTACAGGTGAAGTCCCATGGCTATGGAGGTTTGCTCAGCTGTGCAGTATTCTTTTCTGTGCCCCACCCAGTAACCCAAGGCTGGTAAAGCTCGTCTCCACCCTCCCGCTCTACATCTCTCTCTCGCTTTCATATTTGCACAGGTGAGAGGACAGCAGTCCAATAGGTGTGGGTGGGAGACTTGAAAGTCAGGTTTGCCCGGCTGGTGAAAGGAGTTCACCTGTGGACTGCAGATGGATGGAGGTCTGATAGCAAGGACCCAGCCAGCCTTTTGTCTAGAGAGACAGACAGCAAAATAATGGCCTGTAGCATATTGAAAGATTGAGGTAAGAGACACAATTTTATAAGCAATTAAATACTGAGATGTTGAAATGTAAAGAATACAGACCGGCGAGAAACAAGCAATTCTAGGAAGATGCACGGAAGCATGCAAGAAAGGAGGGAGGGACTGTAACGAGAGGGCAGAGAGCAGGTAGGCAGGTGGAGCAGTACAAGAGTCATCAGGGTGGAGAGGTTTAACTCCCGGGGCCAAAAGTTCAGAACGAGGCAAAGTGAGTAGGTAACCTTAGTCACCATGTGCCAGTGCCTCACGTGTTCCCCGTCATTGTCTTAACAGGCTGGAGCTCAGGTTTCTGGAACACCATGAGGAGATGAGGCCACCCCCCCACCCCACCCCACCTACCCTATCTACCTTGAACCCCTCACTCCACCCTACAAAGGTAAACACATGCGTGCAACACATATATCATCAGTCAACACACATGAGAGAATTAGGCAAACAGTGAGCCTGAGACCCAACTTCATTGTGCAATCACAATCTAAACCAAAGCACGCAAAACTACTCCAACCAAGTGGACAAATAAAGTATAAATGATCATTTTTTTAAAGTCACACAATGATACACTAAGTGCCTTGCCTTGAGAAAAAAAAAACAAAACACAGGCTGCAACCAGAGGAACGAGTTGTAAATCACCATAATTACCATTACGCCCATGTCAAGAAAGTCTAGCTTAGACATACGAGGCGGTATTATCAGACATCAGGATATGTACACCAGAGGCAATTTCCTTTCCTCCCTCTCTATTTTCCCTCCTGTACAATTCCACAGGAGGATCTTTGTCTGAATCTTAGTCAGTGAAATGTTAGTCTTCAGCACCCTCTGTCATTGTCCCGTTAGGTGACATCTGTGTTCATGTTCCTTTACTGCTATCGCTATTTTACATTTTATGTTTACTGTATATGTAAAGTTTTACAGCCCACCTTGAAAAAATTCTTAAAAGCACTTTCAAGAAGCTTTCAGAAGCCTAAACCTTTAGTTAGCACAAGATATGGCATGACCTGTATGACTTAAGAAATTAAAACTATGAAAATTCAATTAGGATGATCGAGATTTGGTCATGCCAGTGGCTGCGATAGGCATGTTCAACCCGAGATGAGAGAAAAAAAAAGGTAAATCACAGTATGAGACATACAAGTCATAGGAGACATTTAAATATAGTTGATTTCTTTTAAAAATGCATAGATAATGCTCTTGGCTAATGTTTAGCAGATCTTAAGGAGCTCACCTTGTGACCCAAGGGTTAAGGTGCTAACAGTAATGCAAAATCTCCAATTTGTATTAAGCTAGGAAGAACCTATTTCTTACTACTATTATTTTCATTTATCTATGCGTATATCTTTAAGAAGTTTAAAGTAAAAGAACAGTATGAAAAAACAGACCCAAAAGTTAAGATATAGTAAAAAGAGAACCATATTATCCAGTCCAATGTGTCCCTTGTGCACTGTACCATACTTGTAACACCTTGTCATATATTATACCATCACGGTCTCTCACCATTATTTATGCATGATGTCTTCATCAGGGTTGACAAATTAAAACTTATCAGCCTGACAGCTGTCAGTTGTTCATTCTAATACGGTTATCATACACTATCTCACCAAAAGTATTCACTCGTCTTCCTTCACACGCATGTGAACTTGACTGACAACCCGTTCCTAATCCATAGCATTTAATATGATGTTGGCTCACCCTTTGGGAAGGCTTTCCACAAGGTTTAGGAGTGTGTTTATGGGACTTTTTGACCATTCTTCCAAAAGTGCCCTTGTGAAGTGAGACGATGATGTTGGATAAGAAGGCCCCACTCTAATTCATCCCAAAGGTGTTCTGTCGGGTTGAGGTCAGAAGTCTGTGCAGGCCAGTCAAGTTCTTCCTCACCAGACTCACTCATTCATGTCTTTATTGTCCTTGCTTTGTGCACTGGTGCGCAGTCATGTTGGGACAAGAAACTCATTGGGATTTCCAAACTGTTCCCACATAATTGGGAAGATGAAACTGTCCAAAATGTCTTGGTATGCTGAAGCATTAAGAGTTTCTTTCAGTGGAACTAAGGGGTCGAGCCTAACTCCTGAAAAACAACCCCACACCATAAACCCCCCCTCCACAAAACTTTACCCTTGACACAATGCAGTCAGACAGGTACTGTTCTCTTGGCAACTGCAAAACCCAGACTCGTCCATCAGATTTCCAGATGGAGAAGCATCACTACAGTTTGTTTTGAGTTTGGAGGACTCTAGTGATTGCCTGCAGAATGTTCGTGACCTCTGTTTACAGTGCACATTCCCAGGGCCCACTGTGATTTTACATGGACTGCCACTTCATGGCTGAGTTGCTGTTGTTCCCAATCGCTTTCATATTGTTGTAATACCAACAATTGACTGTGGAATATTTAGTTGCGAAGGAATTTCACGACTACACTTGTTGCACAGGTGGCATCCTATCACGGTACCATGCTGGAATTTACCAAGCTCCTGAGAGTGACCCATTCTTACACAAATGTTTGCAGAAGCAGTCTGCATGCTTGGTGCTTGATCTTATACACCTGTGGCCATGGAAGTAATTGGAACACCTGAATTCAATGATTTAGATTGTTAAGTGAATAATTTGGCAATATAGCATATTTTCACTGTGCCATTGTACCTTTCAGGAGGTGAGTTTGTGCAAGAAACTCCTACTGTACTTCAGATTATCATGCACAACATTTTCTTTCTTTGTGACTCTGTCGCTCAGTAGACATTTCACTGCAAAGGCCAGGTCTAGTTTTAACTTGCTGTATTAATTTGGCCTCATAGGTTTGAGAAGTAGGTTAGTAATTTGAGTTTCCAGCTCAAGGCCTAATCCTGGCTCTAACTTTTCTGTAATAGCTGAAATTTAACTCAGGTTAAATAAACCCGAAAAACACAATTTGTTCCAAGGCACAGAGGGGTTAGGGCAGATTATGTGTTTGTGTGATTATTCCCTTTGAGACTATAGTCTATATATATAGTTATAAGCCAGCAGTGTAGCAGAAGGGTGTAAAATACAACTGTTTTGTCAGACACAGCTGGTGTTACAAACATATGCACAAGGCTTTTTGCTGATGTCTGTGCAGTGGGAATATTCATTGCAGAGAGCTCAATAGCTTGTCAGAAAAGAGGTCTGGGTAGCATTTGTGAGCATTAATGTTTGCATTTTGTCTCAGTATGCGTTCATTACTTTCATTTTCACTGGCTGCATGATTTGGAGCAGCCACAAAAATAATTTGGATAGCTTTAGGAAAAGATTGTAACTTTGGCTAAAATGTGCTCCTTCATAACATAAAGCCTGCATACTTATGAATGCAGTGCATTTAAATCAAGTGGTCCTGAAAAAACAGTTCTCGTGTGACCTGGTGGGACAGACAAGTCTGACTAGTGCTGCAGCTGACTTGTCATAGCACAGATGCCATAAGACAAAACATCTTCAGCAAGAGGAGGTGTTTACCACCTATTTACTGATGGTGCCACTTAAACCAGAGACCAGCTCCTTTGCAGATTCCTTAACTTGCTGTTTAACTGAGGTTAAAACTTGTCTCTCACACAATTGTCTAACCTAAATGAAAATAAAACTGAAATATTACTAATACATTCCACTAATCAGCAGGCAGTGGTTCCCTGGCGCCATATGTTAACCTGCAGGTAAAGAAATTCCTTTATTAAATTTGCTTTCCAAATCAAATCAGTTGTTAAATCCAGATTTTCTCAATTAAGATTTTTATATAAAGTTAAACTGCTTCTTTATATTAATTTCCTCGGCAAGGTTATTCATGTTTTTATCACATCCAGAGTGGATTACTGCAGCTCATTATATGTTGGGCTGAACAAAACAGTAATATCACAATTGCAGTTGGTTCAAAATGCTGCTGCTAGCCTCCTGACCGGTGCATGGAAGCTTGATAACATGTCACCTATTCTTAAATCGTTACACTGACTTCCTGTAACATATTGGATCAGTTTTGAAATATTGTTGTTTGTTAATAACTGCTTACATGGGCTTACCCCAGGTTACTTATCACATCTTTTACAATCCTAGGCACAAAGCTGCTCTCTTAGGTCCATTGGGCTTTTAATAATACCACATTTTCAACTTGCTTGTACAGTCGACCGGACATTCTCAATTACATCTCAAAAACTCTGGAATCATCTCCATCTTTCGATTAGGTCATCTACCTCCCTAACAGCATTCAAATCCAAACTGAAAACATTTCGCTTCTCAAACGATTTTGGAGCCTCAGACTGGTTTCACCTCGCTGTCATTTCCCTGCTGTATTTTTTATTATCATTGTTATAATTATACAATTTTTATTTGTCTTAAATGTTTATTGTTTTGTTTGTTGATCATTTTACTTGCTGTGTAGCACTTTGGTCGGCACCTGTTGTGTTAAAATGACCTATATGAATAAAGTGACTTGTCTTGATTTAATGATATTTGATGCCCTGGGAATGAGAATTTGCTGGTTTCTTGACCACAACTAGAAGACAAAGTGGGCAGCGGGTAAGCTTGAATGAGCGTTTCAAGAGATGAGTGACCCCCTGCACGTATAGCTACTACCGGCCTGGGCAAGGGGCCAGACTTCAGGCTTTGTGAACACAAACACCCTGAACACACACGGCCTGGAATCACTGTGATGTCATCAGAATTCCATGAGGCCTACACAATAACCTTCTCCATGACAACATGCATAACTCATAGCCAGCTATGGATTAGAATTTGGATGTATGTGCACTTGTATTATGGTGTGGGGATATAGCACTTAAAGAATCCTGAATTTATTGGATAATTCCAGAATAGCAAAGACAGCCATAGAAGTAGCACTAGAAGTCCTTCTAGGAGCAAGAGTGGTCACTCAGCAACCATCTTGGTAATGCCTCTGGGCCCTTATTTGAATAGTTATTTTTGAACCAGTAGCTTATATCAACTTTAATTTCAGTTAAAACTCCATGTATAAAATCAGCAGTCACATCTGAATTATATCAGAATGCTTTGTGAAATTCTCCCATAGATTTTGATTTAGGATTCTTTAAGCGCAATGTCTCCTTTTTGTATAATGCCTGTTGTATAACTTCTAGGGGGATAAAGTCAGCAAACTTTAGGCATTATGAGTTTTTTTTCCCCCATCAGGTTTGGTTTTATAATCAGTTTTTATGTCCCAGTGATCACAGAAATTTGTTTATTTTTATAATGCTATAAAGTAACTTCCCCCAAAAAAGCATCTGACCTTTGAAAGTGCTTTATGAGACCTTCAGTCAATGTCTTCAGTCAATGTAAT
This sequence comes from Andinoacara biseriatus, assembly GCA_015108635.1. Lineage (NCBI taxonomy): Eukaryota > Metazoa > Chordata > Actinopteri > Cichliformes > Cichlidae > Andinoacara > Andinoacara biseriatus. The sequence continues at coordinate 18,285 of VUQJ01037636.1, forward strand.
GTCTTGTAAAGCGATAAATAAAGAGCTGCATGTGAGGCAAAAATAAAGACCCCAAAACCCTGACCTGCAAAAAGAAAGTTTACTTTGTACAGACATAAAACTGGGATCTTCTCCATGCATCTATACATCAACACTACACAAGGTGTCATACCACAGACAATCGGCCTTCCCATAACGACTGCCTAGGTGCTAATAGTTTATCAGGTCTGGCTTCATGGGAGGCAACACGTCTGGCCTCCACAGTAGTTGGTCACTCCCTGATTTCTGTCGACAAGGTGATCAGGCTAATGGTCCCCCACTGGGAGAACAAAAGACCCCATGAGTTAAAACTACATAAATTGCAGTAGGTGGTCATGTACATGTAATCTTACCTGATAAGTTCATGAATGTGCTGGTATTATTGTGAAAGGGGAGAAATGAGAAAGCTTAAAAAAAAAAGTGAGCCTATACATTTTTAGAGGGAATGGGACCGTGAAGTAGAATTGTATCAAAAGAACTGAGAGTGTCAAAGCAAACTGTCCAAAGAAGGCTTCCTTGGGATGAATTATATTAATTGATTGTATTTTGATTGTCTTCTTTTAAGGGTTTATTTTGAGCTGTTTTGCCTCGAGCTCTTGTTGTTACAAGAGACAGACAGGGGGTCCTGGGCAGAATATAACCCAGGCTGCTGCAGCACATGATGTGCCCAGGACTCAATGTAAAGCAAGTGGATTATCCTGGTGAAATAAGGTAAATTTTAAATTTCTCTGCCACTGGAACTGCATACCTCAGAAAGTGTAAAATCGTTTAACATAAAGACACTACTGTCTCAAAGAGCAATAACATATTCTTTAAGCATTCAGTATACCCACTCAAGTCTAAATATGTTTTCATGTGATGTGAACAAGTTAAAGGAAATATCTTAATGTCCAAGGTCAATATTATAAACTATTTAACTAGTTATATCAATACCTCTCTATATTTCTCTCAATATCAAAAAAGTTCTTGCTTATGTCTTATAGGACTTTATTATTTTGACCAGTGTCCCTATTATTTGGTCCACCACCTGTGCTTCTTCTCCTCTCCTAAAAATTATAAATGCTATGAGTGAAGGTTGGTTTTCCACTGCATTTTGGAGTCAATAGCGAGCCATGGGACGCTGGGAGGTGTGAATGCTAACGTGGCTCAATCTGTATGCCACAGAGAAAAAACAATCCATGCTAATCTGCCACCACAGACAGGAGTCCAGTTAGGCCAATCAGGAGGGGAATCATCTGGAGTGGAGAGGGCTCAGAGAAGCCTAGATCAGGGCCCTGATTGCGGCAGGGTGATTTACAGCCCGAGAACAATGATGGCTGCCTGGGTCAGCACTGATGGAGAGGCGCTGACTGCACCAGCGCAGACAGTTCAAACTCACCTGACATTCATGCGCTGATGTGCATACATGCATGAGCACACGTGCACAGTGCGCACGCACACACATCGACGCAGCCTTTAAAAACGTTCACACTGGGAGTCACGGAGGTAGCGGGGGCCGACCTTGCAGGGTTTACTCTGTGACCTGAGCTTGCCCCTGAGGCTCGCATTTGACCCTCTGCATTTTTAACAACACATAAACCAAAACAACTCAGCAAGCTACTTCCTAGGAGCCCAGCACAGATAAAATGAGAAGCTGCCTTCGCCCTGCAGTGGAATATGTAAATACAATGGGAAAGTAGTTGAATAAAAGAAGGAGTTGGTTCAGATGTTAAGTGTGCATGGGGGGGGGGGGTGTAGGT
>VUQJ01037637.1:0-13969 GCA_015108635.1 Andinoacara biseriatus
AAAAAAAATATAAAAAAAATATATATATATATATATATATATATATATATATATATATATATATATATATATATGGTTCGTGGTTGTGTTTTCTATATGCCTCGATGAATTGTCTCAATAAAATAACTCACTTATTCAAATTTTAAGCTTAAAGAAGAAAATCTGTGTATGGAATTACACCTTAGATTTACAGAGAAATGTAATTCATACTTTATCACGACCATAAAATAATTTCGCCTACATTGCCACAAATGCATCCAATAAAAACCTTCACTTGTCATATTTCAGGTTTGTTTATCAACTCCAGAAAAAGAAGAAAAACTGTGTCTATAGACACGGGTGGATTTCAGGGGGCATAATGTGCTTAAATTGATCATATTTGAAAAATAACTCCAGACGTCAGTGCTCAGACGCACCACTGGACCGTCAGCCGCTTTATTTCCTTAAATGACGGCACTGGGAGCCAATAGAAAGCTCGTATGACCCCCGCGAGGCTCTACTTAAAATCCCAGCTCGAGGATCTCGCGCTCCAACTGATGGCGGCTTCTCACTTCTACGCGAGACGCGGAGACGGACAGAAGGAGCGCGAGCGAGCGAGCGAGCGAGCACACGGGATGACTTTTTCACTGAGCTGACCTGTCATCGCACTGGCGGACAAAAAGGACGGTACAGTGGGCACAAAAACTCCCGACAGAGCCGCCGAGAGAGAGGAAGAGAAGCCCGAGGAAGAAACTGAGGAGCTTGGGTTCTTTCTGTTTGTGGCGGCGGTGACAGCGAAGAAAACTATCGGCAGAGAAGGTAAAAACAAACAGAAAAACCTCTTCCGCTTGTCCTTATTAGCTAAATATATTTTTTTAATATTTAATAACTTAAAGAAGCGGAGGGGGGGGCAGCCTTCAAGGCAATAAAAAGTTTATTATGTTTGGAAAGTTTGAAAGAAATTTCCTGTATTAGATGCTGCTGTGCTAGCAGCTGGTAGCAATTTATTGGTGTTTATTCTATGCACTTTGAATGTACCTTGGAGAATTTTTATGTTATTTTATTTATTTATTTTTTAAATCATCTGTGTGCAACCCAAAATACATCCTGGTGTGAGAACTCAAATTCACATAATTAACATAAGAATAAGGTTAATAGGATAAATTAAAAATTTAAAATAAATAAAGTGCTCCTTTATGTAGGCCTATGTGCGCAATATTGATACACCCCAAAAATCAACGATCCCCCCGTTTTTTTAACTGTCTCTTCTTTGTAACCTAGTTTACCATAAAAAGTCTCACTTATTTTCTTCTTCTATTCTTTTACTTTTTATTAACTCCACTGTGATTTTTAAACACTTCCTTAGAAGATTAATTAATGTGTTAATGTGTCAATTAATGTGTCAATTAAGTGTCATTAAAACGCCTTAAAATGTTTAATAAATGGTGCTAATTTAATGAGGCACTGTAAAACCTTTAAATTTAAACCTGGCCTCAGCATAACAAATATCCTTCATAATAACAGCCCAGTAAAAAAAAAAAAAATTACAGATGTTCCTCGCCCTCTGACAGTTTACACTAGTGACACAGCAAAGAGCAGATTGTCAGGTCGACTCAGGCCCCTGAGGGCTGTTAGCAAATAACATTTTTCCTAATTTAGTCGGATCAAAGAGTTGCACTGTACACGCCAATTTACATAATGACTGTTTCATAATCGAAGCACTGAGCAGCAGGGCAGCCAGGAGGGCCCAGTGCCTGAAGCAAAGAGAGGCTTATGAATGACAATAACAGCACTGACACAGCTCACAGCAATGAGCTATTGTGCAGAATTTGATATGGCCAGGGGGACACAGGCTATAACCAGTAATTTTAAAAGGTCGGCAAAGCTGGCAACGATCAGAAGTCAGGTTTAAAGTAGAAATGCCTGCCCATAAACACAAGAAAATCGATGAGAGCACGCAGATGAGATCAGGATACGCTTCTTGTTGTTAAGCCAGTGACAGATGTTTAAGTCTCACAAACTTCCATCAGTGATTGCAGGCATACGGGTGTAAACAAATACAAATCTCTACTTTCTGCTCGATGGTCGGCTGGATTGTGGTCCCCCCCTCTTAAATCTTGTGTGGCTAGAGGCTTAATTTGATTTGAATGAACATCTATGATTTCAGAAGATACACTGCTAGAAACGGCATTTGAGGAGAACCGCCGATTACTGGAACGCGGGCGCGTGCTCGCACGCGCACACGCGGGAACTCCGCCGCAGAGCTAACCGCCAGGTCCCACTGTACGTCCGTCCATGTCAGCGGTGATGATAAATGGAGGGCCTCGCAGTCGAAACCTATTTGCACTTCCATTAGACGGGGAGCCAAATGGGGATCAACATGCATATTTTTACCCGCGGAGAAGCCATACATCTCAGCCAAAACGTTGCCCCGGGGCGATGGGATAAGAGGCCGCCAGAGAGGGAAAGGGGAGGGTGGAGGGGCGTGGAGGTGTGTGTGTGTGTGTGTGGGTCGGTGGGGTGTGGGGTAGGGGTACCCATTCAACTCAAATACTTGGGGGAGTAAAGTAAATGTTTAGCGAAGCACCTTCTGTCCCCGCGAATTAAACTATTCCCCACTGCCCTCTGATCACATTCATCAGCCGCCGCAGCCACTTAATAGGCTGGGAATGGGCACTGCGGGCACTGCGCGCCTGAGCCAGCACGCACGCACGCACACGGCACTAAAAAAGCAGAAAGAAACGACTTTTAAAACAACAGCTCTCCGTGTGTAGTAAAACCTGGTTTCAACATCCTAATTTGTTTACTTATAATAATAATAATGATGATGATAATAAGAAGAATTAGAAGAAAAACGAGACGAAGCAGAAATTACAGAAATTAAGTGTTTTTTATTTTTTAAACGCACTTGAAAAAAATAGTCAGAACATGTCAATTGATAATGTAGTCAAAAGCCACGATCAAATTAACAACAAAATACAGTTATCCATCAGAGCTTATTACAAAGAATTGAGCAGTTTAATGATATGCACTAGGTTACTGGCCAGTTTGTATTATTGCAAAATCAGATTTGCTGTTATTAATTTTGGGATTTGCAGAAGGCCTACAAGATAGAAAATGAAGAAGACAAATCGATTGAATTAAACAAAGCAGTTAAAACATTAAATAAATACCTTAAAGTTCTGTTTTTAATATTATTTGAGTTCTATGCCTAAGCGCAAGAACTTATCCAGTTACATACCTGTCATGCAGCAGGAAGATTTATATCTTTCCCCTGTGGTCCCTCTGTAATAGTTATAATAACTGCTTGGGCCTCGGAGATAGCCCCTCCTGTCAAGCTTCTTGGTACTAATACATATCTAATCGTGTCCTCAAGCGGTCTCATCTATGAAAATCTCGGTCGTGAAGGAGAACTACAAAATAGAGTTTTGGAAATTGCTGCCTCGTCTGTGTTTTCCTTCGAGAAATCCGTCTGTTTCCTACCGTTAAAGCTGCAAGTATTTAGGCCTTTAAACTTATTCATAAAACTACCACAAATAAATCACGACCTTTACTGTTAAATATGGAAAGAAAACGAATTTTTCAGACTTAAAAATAAGCATCAATTGATGAGAATAGTCTTGGCCTATAATTTAATCCTGCTATCTGGTTGCAGGTTTTTACCACCGAGACCCGTAACAAATCAGCTTATATCATTTCCTAACATTTCATCAACGCCTTGATCTGTCAAAGCAACGTTTTCAATAGGGATTTAGGTTCTCGGGAGCACACAAATGACGTGAATAAATTCATGAATAAGGCATCCGTCACGGTTCATTACGGCAAAGAGTGATAATTACCCCAATTAAAAGTCTTTTGTATAATTAATGGATTGAACAGAGCGGTAATTGGATGTTAATGGATAACACTTTAGTCTGAGTGCGAACATTAAAATCTATTGGCCCCTGAGCGCGTGGGCCTACTGTCACTTAGTAATAAAAACACTGCGCGCGCGCGTGTCATAGCCCGCTACCAGGTTTGCACCAGATGTTTCTGAAGCATTTTTTCCTCTCATTAAAAAAAAAAGAGACAGAGATTTTTGATCACGTGATTAACAATCCTGCCTGTCAATCACGCGCCCTCCCAATGCCGGAATGCCCCCATTTGTCTGAAAATCACCTCCACCCTCTCTTCCCTTCCGCAGGTAGCGACCTCTCACCATGCAGCATTACGGGGTGAACGGCTACTCTCTGCACGCCATGAACTCCCTCAGCGCCATGTACAACCTGCACCAGCAGGCCGCACAACAGGCGCAGCACGCGCCCGACTACCGGCCGTCCGTGCACGCGCTTACACTGGCCGAGAGACTAGCTGGTAATTGAGTGCACGCTAACACACACGAACAGCAGGCACTGTGTTTACAGAAATCAGCTTCAAATTGTTGTAAAATTTGTCTCTCTGATAGTTTTTATCACCATTTTTTGGTAGAATATTTTAACATTATGTGTCAGTATGTGCTTTCATGATTAATCATCTTCCCCCGTTGGGGAATATAGTTGGGATCCGAATGAGCAAGTAAAATATGTGCTGTGGTAGGCCAGAAAAACATTTTTCTCTTGTCTTAATTAGCCATTGTAGGCATCCTCTTTTTTTCTCTTGTTGGGAAAACTAAAACAAGAGAATGGAAAACATTGCAAAACGGTTCTAAGACCTCCAGGCGTTTTTTATTTTATTTTTTGGCCAAGCTGAAGAAAATAGATAGATGGATGGAAATTAAGTAACTAACTAAAATGCCAGTTTGGAATACCTTCGTAGAAACAGCACAGCCGACCTTCATGCAAGTGAAATAAGTGCAACAAACCCATGTTCAGTAAAATAAAACTTGCCGTGTGTTTTCTCTTCCAACGGCTGCGCATTTCAAGACATCATTCTGGAGGCTCGCTACGGCTCTCAGCACCGCAAACAGCGCCGGAGCCGCACGGCCTTCACCGCGCAGCAGCTCGAAGCGCTGGAGAAGACTTTCCAGAAGACCCACTACCCGGATGTGGTGATGAGAGAGCGACTTGCCATGTGCACCAATCTGCCCGAGGCCCGTGTGCAGGTACAAAACGCAGAATATATCTGATGCTGTTTTTCTTGTAGAACTCAGTATGGATTTATGGTATTGTTTTATCATTCTTAAAATATGCTGACAGCAATTAGTGAAGGGTTTATTATGTTTTTGGATAATATTCTCCAAAATGTAGTTTTTGGGTGACAGTTTTAAGTAAAAACAAACACAAAACACTGAAAAAAAAACAAAAAACAAAAACTTTTTTATATACAAACTCAGTTTGAAACCGTTTAATAAAAAAAAACCTTACTCGCATTGCTAAAAATATTAGATTTATTTATAATGATTATAAAAAGTTATGGCTTTTGTAAACAGTGATGTTTTGCATACACAAATGATTGTTCATCTTAACAACAAATACAAGCTTGATTCTGAATTTAAAGCTCTGGCATTTGAGCATATTAGCTTCTGTTTTTCTACATAAAAAAACAACTTCAAAAAAACAGAGAAAAACAAAAATATTTGGAACTTAGTGAATAAATCTTGGTGCACTAAAATCTCTACTGCAGTTTTTTCATGGTTTACATTTTCTTTATCCTCCAGGTTTGGTTCAAAAACCGCAGAGCAAAGTTTCGTAAGAAGCAGCGCAGCCTCCAGAAGGAGCAGCTTCAGAAGCAGAAGGAAGTGTCGGGGGAAGGAGGAAGCGAGAAGGAGGACACACCTCCCTCCACCACTATCCATCCTGATACCCAGCTCCCTCCTTCATCCTCCTCCTCTTCCTCCTCCTCCTCCTCTCTAGAGACAGATGGTCCTGTGGTTCACCCTGTTCCGCTGGACATGGAGCTGAATGTCACATCAGCAGAACATTCAGGCAGTGAGTCGGCAACGGAGGATAATGCCACCGATAAGGAGGACGAGAGCAAATCTCAGAAAGAGGAAATGAAGTGTGAGAGGGCAGTGACACCTGGGGACGACTCTCAGGCTTGTAAAAGACTCAGCCCTAAACCAGGTAAGAATATAGAGTACAAGTCCTTTTTATCCTTGGCAAACTTAATGCATTCATCAGCTGACTAATCATGCATATATATCCAACTTAATCTTCTTTCTCCTTGTACAGATTCCCCTCTGGTTTCTCCATCAGTGACACCTTCGTCCTCCAGCAGCAGCCTGGCCAGCACCGGTCCTCTCTCTCAGAGCCACTCCTATTCTTCGTCCCCCCTCAGTCTGTTTCGTCTGCAGGAGCAGTTCCGCCAGCACATGGCTGCCACCAACAACCTGGTGCACTATCCTGCTTTTGACCTCGCGGCCCCGTCTTCGCTTCCCTACCTGGGAATGAATGTTAACATGGCTCCTGCACCACTGGGCTCTCTGCCCTGCCAGTCCTACTATCAGTCCCTGTCCCATCATGCACAGCAGGTGTGGAACAGCCCACTGCTGCAGGCATCAACTGCAGGTGGCCTCACCAGCCACAACAGCAAGACTACCAGCATTGAGAACCTGCGTCTGAGGGCCAAGCAGCATGCTGCCTCCCTGGGACTTGACACAATGTCTAACTGAGAATCAGACGGTGTGGAAGACGGTGTAAACCAGGCCAGCGTCTACGCATCACCGTATCCTACTGCGTGTCCGTGTGACTGTGATAGCTTTTTAGGAACCATATAAGGACTTCTCCAGCAGATGGACACAGAACATACAGAGATGTCCATAAATAAAACATGGCAAAATGCTTTGGACCTACAGATCTCTATTTAACATTTCTTTAAAACACACCGCGTCGACCATTTTTTCGACTCGTCATAGCTTCTGCTCCGCACATCGTTGGAAAAAAGAAAACCCACGAGATAATGGACATGACAACTGTAAGACGCAGCACTTCAAGTGACACTCCAAAATATGAAAACAGTCATGCAGTGCTGGACCTTCTGAACTTCCTAAATAATTCAAAAACAATTGTGAAAAAAAATTATGTGAACAGCTGGATGCACTCACTTAAACAAAACAAAACAAACAAAAACAATGCAAATAATGTTTACAAGAACAATGTGAAGAAATGAGGCACTTTGTAAGGAATCACTCGTGCAGCAGAGACATTTCAGTTATGCAGTGTGGTTATGTACATACCCTGCACTACATAACAGCACAAATATAAATAAACCTGAGCCATGTCATCCTCAACACCATAATTAAAAGTGACTAATTTACCAGTTTAATAGCCACTAATATGCCACTTTGTACAGAGGCTGGCTTGATAATGAGAAAATGATTTCAGTGACTAAATTCTCAGAGCTTTTAATTACATTTTGCCCTGGGCTGAGGGAGCTGGGGCGAGCACAATTACAAACATGCGTAACACTTAATGTAGCATTTTTATATTCAAAGGCTTTGTACACCAACACAGTCGAATAAGGCAGCCACTTGCATCACTTCGCAATGACTTGATCCATTTTCTGCAGATACAAAATGACGGTAAATATATTAGGACTTGGTTAAATATTGTCTTGACTTGTATTATTCCCGCCTTAATAATCTCTTGAGGAAACATGCAGCGTTTCATCGAAAGCCACACCGTCAGCACTTGATGAGAATCACACACATCTCTGTTTCCGTTAATGTGTTTTTTGAAGATAATGTCTTCAAATGGAGAAAAAAAAGCACATTATTTTAATATGTAAAATACAAAAAGTCTATCTATTAATGTTTACTGGTAAAGTAACTGTAAAGTTCCTATTATGTTGTATAATTAATAATGGACTCTGTCAGATTGTAAGATTGTATTTACTGAGCTCACCGACAGCCCCGTCTCCCCCTCCTCTCTCGGTTGTCTGAGTACCACTCCCGGATTGAACTGATATTTAAAATGTTAGTTTCTTTTCTTTTTTTCTTCAGAAATTAATTCAAGAAGAAGCGGGACACATTTAATTTTCTGGAAAACTTCCACCCTCTGTGTTTTGCAATCAATCCAGATGGAAAAGTGAAAGAAGGAGAAAACATTTGAGTGAATAACTGACCCGAGTCCTCTGTGCTCTGCTGTCTTTACTCTGTTTGAGTTCTGTTGTTGTTTTTAATGCTGTTCCCCTGATTGTTTCTGTCAAACTACTTGGTCCAGTGGTAGATAGATATGTAACGGTGGAGGAGAGTGACAGGACCATCAGCAGTGTTGTTTCCTTTGCTCCTCCTAATAATGTAGACTTGAACTTGTGTTGTTGTAAAATAACTGCAAATAAAAGCATTGCCTGAAGATCTTTACAACAAGGACTTCGCGATCTGTGTGAAGATTTACACGGCATGGGGTGCTACAGCCAAGCCTTGGTAAAAGTCATTAAACAGCATGAATTTAGAGATACAATGAGCATATAAACAAGTTTTATCTTTTTGATATTGTTAATCCATTTCTCAGTGAGTATTAAACAAGGCATAAACCTATTGATGGAGTGCAGGACTTTAAAGTCTTGCAATATATAATAATCAAGTATATGTTTAAGATAATATTAGTTTAGTCTGAAAACATGGATGATGAAAGGAGAACGAGCAAAGCAAAGAAAAGCAACTGGGGCAATGAAAGAGCAGAGGGAAGGTCAAATTTAAAGAACACTAAAAATACAAACACAAATACATGAGAATTTGCAGCAAGACAAAGAGTGCAGGAGCAAAAAAGAACAACGTAATCTGAAATATCTGCGAAATAAAAAGCAGCGTGGGGACATAAGGCATCCCCAATGAATAAGCAGGCCATTATCCTGAAGAATGACAGCCTGGGGCGGTGATTATGCTGCTATTATATCTTTAACAGCATGGTTTGTCAAAATGCACAGACCCCCACCCAACCCTGCTCGCTCTCTCTCTCACTCACACACACACACACACACACACGTACATGTCGCAGACACACAGCGCAACTGGACATCTCTGCCACATGCTTTAAAGCACACCCTTGCTTTTCTCACAGTAAACTTTACATGTATTGTATGACATTGTTCTGCTCTTAAATGAATTGGCCTTGAATATATATCTTCCACTCAGAGTGTGTGTGTGTGTGTGTGTGTGTGTATAAATAACTAATGCACCTCGGCTCCAGTTATGAACGACTGCTTCCCAAAATTTGGACATAAGGGGATAATGATCTCACCAGATTAGCAGTGTTAATGTGGGTGTAACACCTCACCCTAACCTTGTTGTGTTTTATTACACCACATATATGTGCGTGTCCTCAGCCAAGGGCATCCTGATGTGTGACTGATACGTCTGCATCCAAAGTGAATGCCCTTGTTATCCAGAGGAGGAATCTGTCCAGGTACATGGCAGGATTTCCTCCCATGGGGCTTTGGACCAGAGAACATAACAATACTCTTGTTCCAAATGTTCTCCTTTTTCTTAACACCCCCACCCCCCCAACACAAACACACACACCCTGGGGGTTGAACAGGGATTGCTTGATTGTACCGCTGCAGGGTCAAGTGTGTTGAGCCCTTGATGCTGGATCAGGTGCTTCCATCTCTAACACTCAGGGCTGTACATTCACCACTAAGGCTGAAGCACTTAAAGATCTCCATTTACTTTTCTTAAAGCAAGTGACAATGATGATGATGTTTTGTGAGTGTGTGTGTGTGTGTGTGTGTGTGTAAAAACCCATCACCCAATCAAAAACTGTGAAGCTTTGAAAACGTAACTGAGATTAATTAGATTTTCCAACATTTATACTTTAAAAAAATGGTATATAAATATGTTTCTATTTAAAAAAACAAACAACTTTTGCAGCACTCGGTGTGAGTCTCTGTCATGCTCACACACACACACACACACACAGACCCTCGGAGCAAGACCCTCACACAAAAATCACAGTGTACCATTCAATCGGTGATTTTTCTCCCTCCCCTCCATGGTTCTCTCAAAGGTTTAAACCATGGCGAGAATGAAAAGTGCCAGCGTTAGAAATCTCGGCCCATTGAGTAGGTGACAGGGTCTGCCAGAATATGATCCTAATCCTGTTTCCAGCATTCTTTTAGCCCAGTGGCATTGCCATTTCGCAGCATATTCTCTGAGCTGTCAGACCCGGGGAAATCCCTCTAATAGTGCATTGCCCAGATACACATCAAAGCCCTCCTGGAAACCACCAGCAGGAACTTAAGGGAGAGGGAAGCACAAGTACAATCAGACTCACTGCTGCACCGGAAAAAAAAAAAAACAAGCTTGAAAGTAGCGTTCATCATTTAACTCATATTTGCTGTTGAAGTGGCAGCATCGGTATCCTTTTCCTAAAACCTTTAAGAGACACAAACAGAGGAAAATAGGTTATGTGGATAGAGAAACAAAGAAGAGAGTGATATCAAGAGGCAGACAACAGGTGGCTAAACTGTGTATCCAGGGCCACCCTCCTTTAGTTCCACTTCATCTTCCATTTTCTTCTTGTCCTTTTTCTCTTAAACACTCTGACTGCCATCTCGCCCCTTCTCGGGTAATCTTCTTAAAGAGAAGAAAACCCCCATTCTCTCTCTTCTTAATCTGGCTGCAGCCTAAACCTTCGGGTGCATTTCCAATGTGGGCTTCACCAAAGCGAACGGGAGTTCTCTCAGCCACTTCATGGAGCCTGTCGATGGATGCTTAGATTACGCAACATAATATATGAACCTTATTTTATGAAAATGAGCTCAATAAGCTGCAGACCCATCATTAAACGGTTCAGTGTTGTTTTGGGCCTGTCTGACCAAACTGTGTGTTCCATATGAAATATTACAGACACAGATTAGGAGATCATATGGATAAAGTTTCCGGCTTCCAGTAATTAGAAATTATGCAAATTGGAAAATTCAGAAAAAAAAATAAAGGGAAGTCAGCTGCTCTCAGTCTGTCTCCACCTCTCGACTTTCTAACATCTCCATACAAGCGTCAGAAAACATGACATACAAATGATCTTTTGACAAGTGTAAACAGACAACTGGATGCCTGTAAATAGAAGTGAGCTATGGAGCTGAACAGTAAAGAGAGGAACAGCTGCACTCTGGGAAAAACAAAACACACTATATAACATTTTCTATGCACTCTGTGGCTGAGAACAGGAGAGAGCACATCCTGCTGGGCTCAAATCTACATAGTGCATCTCCAACAAAGACCCCCAACTGCTGAGATCTTCTGCCCCACTGCTAGCTGGAGCACAGGTCTGAACTTCACCTCCGGCTGGAAACTCCACAGCAGGAAGGGCAGCTTAACTACTACAGCTTGCAACCTTCCTTCGTGTGTGTCTTTACTAAATAGACACCTTACAGTTAACTTTGAGACACTGATGGCACAAACACTGATTTACCTATTAAAACAACCTGCTATAACTGCTCAGGTTTAGTATCTGGGGGTGTGACACTAATGTGAACGATATTAATTCTGCGCTTGTGTGGTGCAAGGTGAAAACAGACTATTACAGTGTTTTGCACGTTTATTAACAAAAATTGTACTTGAAAACACAGCAGAAGCATGGGTGTGTAGTTAAATCCATAATATTCATCTTTCTAATACACAGCATGTCTCCCTAACACAGGCTTACACACAGAGACACAAACGCACAGCGCTTCATTGGCTAATTCAATAATAAAGCAGGCAGCCAGTCGAGTCTATAGACAGGCAGAATAGAGAGTAACTCATCTCTAACAGTCTGCCGTCTCCTGAGTGTTAAAACATGTAAATTTATGTAGGAGCCCATAGGAAACACATATTTACAATACGTTTAGGTAATCACAAGATATGCGAAGAGGCATTCAAGGCCCTGGGGACGAACGCAGTCAATACAAAAATAGTTTTTATGTGTCATTAATTCCCTCTGCATTCCCCGATACATCCCCCTTTTACCGCAGTAATACAGTAATCACTCACAATCGCACAGAAAATTATCTGCACTCATCTGTGGAATAAAAAAGCGGAGGGGCAAAACAGGGCGAGCCGTCCCATTTTAGCTCTCTGCTGCCTCTTTAATGTTCATCCGCATGGCTGCCGTCCATCCCGGCACGGGGATGGGAGTCAGCTCCGGAGCAGCTTAATGACAGTAGGATGTGGATGGTGGACTCGTTAAGAGAGAAAGACACACGTACGCGCACACATACGCACACCTTTTTCATGCTACATTGCCTGGCCAGGACAACATAAAGGGTCATCGGCGGTGTGATGGAAAAAGAAGGCACCTCTGCGCTCACATTAGGCTGTGATAAGAGGAAACATTTCACCTCTGAGTGATGTCAATGCAAAACGGACTCAATCCAGCTATAGTAATGAAAGCTGCACAGATTCAGATGTGAGAAGCCAAATGGTCAAATAAGTCATTACCTGCCTGTTCATTATGCCCTCCTTTCACACAGCCATATATCGCATTATTAGGCAAAGCCATCAAACCTGATGAATAAGCACAGAACAAACCAAGCCCATTTTCACTGCGGAGTTAAAGAGAGCAGGTAATTCTGATAGAAATTTGTGTTTCAGTAATGTGATTCCCCAAACCACAAACATCATCCCAGTGCAGCTGCAGGAGGACAGACACAGACACACACACACACAGAGGGTAGTTCCAGCAACCTTTCCACTCATATGCCTAGCGTCCTCTAGTGGACACAGAAGATACAGGACAATTTTACTCTTTATCTACTGTTGACACCTAGAGGGCAAAAATAAAACAGCAACTCACACACAGTCGCCTACCTCTTTCTCATTTCCTCTCCTCCTACTCCCAAACACCTGATATACGAGTGGAGGTGGCGAGGAGGAGACATTTAACAAAATGAGGCATCCTTCCATAATTGTAATCCTAATCTTGTGTCCATTGTTTTCTTATTGCTTTCAACTGCATTTGATGATCTCTGTCAGATGAACGTAACAGTGTTCGGAACAACTTAAATATGAACTTTAATCATACTCAAAATGTGATAAGAATGTACAGATATACAGTACAGCACTTTAAAAAAAAATGGATCACACAAAAAAAAAGTAAAGGCTATCATCGGACTGGGCAGTTTTCCAAATTTGCTACATCATTTGCGTATCCCAGCTGTGTGTCTCTTTTATGTGTCACAGGTAAAATACTTATGCAAAGAATACTCCAGTGCAATCATAGCTCTCTGAGCCGTAATCCTCAGATGATCCACACGCTCCTCTGAGCTGAAGATGGTGCACTTAGATAAATTTCCAGGTTACAGGCAAAAGAGTGGGAAAAAAAAAAAGGAGACACAAAAAAAGAGGAAAATGGAAATGCAACACAGACGGTCCTGTTGGCTTAAAAGGCTTCAAAAGGCTCCATAACACAGTTATGATGAAAGCTCGAGTCCATCTACTGTAAGCTTACACTTCGATGAAATCCACAAAACTGTGATCCACCAGAACCAGTTTGTCAATGCAGATGAGTCTTAATCTGGCAGCAGAGTCACTCAGTATTTCAGAGTTTGAGAGGCAAACTTGTGCAACAGTCTGCAGTCTACGCAAGCCTCTTTAGCTTGCACATGTAAATGGGTCCAAAGTTAGCGGTTAAGTGCGGGATGACCATCTCACCCAGGTTGAGGTCAGGAGCAAAGTGAAAGGTGTTCCTAAACATGTGACGGAGGGGCTGCAGATCGACAACCTGGATGCGGATGTGATCGAGACCAGAAGAAATAAAAGGGAAAACAAAAAGTTATTTGTGGTCTAATTTCAGTGTCTCCCACTACTTTGATGTGTTTCTTATAGACACAAAAGAAGTGTCTCACTAACCTGTAGATGGATGCCATCTTTCTCTCGAGCTTGGTAGATAGCCTGTTCAACCACACTGAGGTTCTGGTTCTGTGAGAGTGTGCAGGTGGAGTAAAGGATTTCCCCACCGGGACAAGCTGCCTGGATTCCCGCTCTGCGGGGTACACAGAGTGTTTGGTTACTTTACATAACACCTAAATAAAAGTTCTCAATAACAGCTTTTATTTTGCTAAACTGCATATTGTTATGAAACCACATGAGCAG